>JBBPBX010053086.1:3778-23968 GCA_038048925.1 Garcialebias charrua
ACTAAAAGTTTAAACAACAAATCCAAAATGAAAACAGTAATAACAGTATATAAAACAACTCTTGCAATTGATTGTAGAACTTAAATTTATCACATATATATTTCAACAGCATGACCCAATTTCTACATTCCTGGAGCTCAGAACTCACCACACACTGAATATTTTGCAAACTCAATGATGCCACCAACTGCTTTGGACATGAAATGTAAAAAAAAGTTTTGTTAAATCTTGAAAATGCATCCTCTTGGTTCTCAAAGTCCACTTAGTATTGAAAAAGAAAAACACATACGATGGATTAATGGTCAGCACTTTTGCCTCACAATAAGAAGGTCCTGGGTTCAATCACCGGTTTGGACCTGGGGTCTTTCTGTGTGGTTGGCATGTTCTCCTCTTGTTTGCGTGGGTTTCCTCTGAGTTCTCCGGTTTCTTCCCACAGTCCTAAAATGTGTGCTAAGCCTGGTTAAATAAAGCTTAAGGCCCACTGACATGATTTTTTAATTTTCATAAAATTGCTCAAAATATATATCTTTTATCATTTAAATATGTTCATTTTTGCAAACAAAATGCTAAATCACTTTAATTTTGCTTTAAAAGTGATTTTGAACTTCAAGCCGTGTTTAATCATGGGAAATCCAATTACACACGAACGCACCATCTGTGATGTAACACTGGGCAGAGGGCTCTGGTCTCTTTAATAGCGGACCATTTAAAACCCGACGAATTTAGCAATCTATGTGAAGATTTGAGCTATTTGTCTTCATTTTGGGAAGCAGAAAATAGTTTGGGTGATGGAACAAGAAACAACAGGATCTAATTTAGGTCTGATGCTGTATCAGACTTACCTTCATGTCGAGCTGCTCATACCTGCACACTGTGACAAGCCCAGAGCTCTGCCCGGTGTGACATCACAGATGGTGCGTTCGGGTGTAATCAGATTTCCCATGATTAAACACGGCTTGAAGTTCAAAATCACTTTTAAAGCAAAATTAAAGTGATTTATCATTTTGTTTGCATAAAGGAACATATTTAAATGATAAAATATATATATTTTGAGCAATTTTATGAATAGTAAAAAAATCATGTCGGTGGACCTTTAAGTAATAATTACTTTTAAAAAGGAAGAGGCGGTACAACAATGTAATATGTAAGTGTTTCTCATGCAATTTTTACTAGAACATGTTACTGATGTGAAATTATTATTATTATTTTTGTATTTATTAATAAAAACAAACAATTTACATATATGAAATGAAAAACAAAAATATAAAATGAAAGGTAGCAGAGGAAGCAAAAAATCTTCTGCTCCTTTTTTTTTTTCAAATAATCAATTCAAACGACCATTATCTATAAATAACAAAACAAAATTAATAACTCATTCAATTTTCTAGTTCTCATACATTTCTCATTAAACTCAAATTCAAAACTGATGTTTTTTATAATATTTAAATTTTTATAATTGGCTTTCTCTCGTTAATTCTTAAATTCACTGACACCTCTGCTCCTGTACTCCTTTTTTCTGACTGCTCTATGTGTAAAAATGTCATCCAGCTTAGTTTTGTATTTTATTTTTTGACTTCTCACCATGTCTGTCTTGTTAATCTTCTTTTCCTCTTCGCCCCGTGCCCTGTTTTATGTGTCGGAGCAGACTGTGGAACCAATTTAGTCCCATGAAACTCAACTTGTCCGACTGACTCCTCTTATCAATGCAGCCTCTCTTTGTGTCCCTGTCTCTCTGCTGTGCAGTCTCGCTGCTGTCAGAACATATTGCTCTACTTTGATGACAGCTCTCAGTGGCCAGCTGTGTACAAGAAGTCTGAAAAGGTGGGATTCTGACACTCTTCTGCATTATCTATTTGACAACCTAGAATAAAGGAAAGTCACTGCTTATTCACACGTCACGGCAAAGATTTATTAAACTTTCACAATTTAAATTTAGCCAGAGGGTTGTAAACTTCTCGTCCTGCTCAGATAAAACCAAGGTTTCCAGTTTCTAGTTAACAACTGTGGAGTTTTTCACCATTGGATCATATATTATTGATGATACATGCAGGTTGAGACAGTAGAAATCAACCTCAGCTGCTTGTGCTTAACGTCCAATGGGAGCTTAAAATATTTGTTTGCACCTTTAGATTTTAAACATTTTACAAAAGGAAAGCATATACCGGTATTTATCGGGATTTTGTCACTGAGGAAAGGCTGAGCAGACCCCTCTAATCACATCCACCTCCTCCAGCTCTTCTGGGACTCTGAAGTGTTTCCAAATCAGCCATGAGATAATGTTTCCAGCATGTCCGAGGCCTGCCCTAAGGCCTCCTCCTGGTGGGATGTGCTCAGAACACCTCCCCTGTAAGGTGTCCGGAAGGCATTCTGACCAAATGCCCAAACCACTTGAACTTGCTTCTGTGCAGAAGAGCTGCGACTCTCCTCTTTGAGTCCCAATCTGCTGACTGATCTCCACACTCAGTCCTTCAGGGTGAGCCCAGCTCGTCTTGGGAGAACACTCAGGTTGTACTTGGTTTTATTACATAAAAGGTGCCAAAAATAAAATTATTTAAGGTTCAAGGTGACTTTATTGTTATTCACATGATCACATCACATGTGGGAAATTGTTTACACAAGGTCCCGGTTACAGCCAAAAATAGCTAAATATAAAGTAAAAGTACAATGATCTAAGATATACGCTAAACCATAATAATGTAATATAATACGGTGTATTAAACAGCAGCCTGAACATGAGTCTGTTGTGATCAGATGGGTATAAATACAGCAGTTTAAGGGTAATAAATCAGCAGCACAGATAAAAGTGTCATTACAGTGATTTATCTGGTTAGAGATTCATGAGTCTCAGTTCAGGGTAGAAGCTGTTCCAATGCTTTTCAACCTCTGCCTGATGGGAGCGGGGAAAAAGTGTGTGCTGGATGAGTGGGGTCCTTCATGATGCAGGTGGCCCTCTTCCTGCATCTGGAGGTGTAAATGTCTGTGATGGTGGGGAGACTGACTCCAACAGACTTTTGTGCAGCCTTCACCACTCTCTGCAAGGCTTTTCTTTCTGCAGCTGTGCAGCCTCCATGCCACACGTTGATGCTGGAGCACAGGATGCTCTCCACTGCACACCTGTAGAAGGAGGTGAGGACTGAGCTTCCCAGGCCAGCTCGGCTCAGCCGCCTGAGGAAGTAGAGTCTCTGATGAGCTTTCTTGATCAGACTTTTAGTGTTGTTGCCACAGCTGAGGTTGTCATTCAGGTGCACACCCCATTTATTTACATAAAAAAAAATAACTATTAGGCGCTGCTTTATTTCAGTATAAAACTATGTAGGGAAATGCTATAATTCCTGCTCTCCTCACTTGAAATGACATAATATTTTGAAGTTGAGAGTCGTTAGTTGAGTTCTGTTGTTGTTTTTTAAAAGGGCATGCCATTAAAGAGAAAAAAAATTCCCTGTTCATCCTGTTTGATGCAGTTTTCATTTACCAACTGTTTGTGTGCATAGATTGAGATCTAAGGTTAAACTCTTTGCCTTCAGACACAGCTGTCCAACCAGCACGCACGGATTCTTAGTATTTTCTTGTAGCTGATATGATGAGATGCATAACCTAGCATTTATCATCAACATTAAATTGATTTCACATCTAATTAATAATTTCTGATTGAAGCTATTTATATTCTACATGTTAACAGGGTTATTGATGTGAGCGATGTTAGAGCAGGGTTTTCAGGTGTTTAGAAAAACCCTGCTCAAATGATTAAACATCTTGCACATCAACTCCGATCTCTTTCATTTCATGGCTCATGTTCTCAAGTCATTTGGTTAGAGGCGTGATCCTCTGCCTGACAACTTCTGACACGTGGATGTGACGACGTGTAGAGATGTTTGTAGTGCGCTTCCAAGCGTCACATCACTTCTCAGCTCTCTGTGAGATTCTGGTCTCAGATTTCTAGATTCAAACATTCTGGTCTTCATTCTCCGCTTGACATTTTACAGTAATACTAACAACTCACCCGTGAACAAACCCATCGCAAAAGAAAGGACAGAGGAGCGCGTTTTTACTCGAGCCGCTGGAGTGATCAGAGACGAACCCCAAAACATTTTCAGTGACGTTTTCAAGAAATGTTCCTTTTATTTTATGCTTTGGTTTCTTAATCTAAACCCTGCCAGTTTAGCAATAATACCAGTTCAGGACACGTTTTTGCAAATCTTTACTCATGTTTATGCATGGTGTTTTTTTTATATAGAAGCAATAGGAGGTGAGATATCAATATGTAATGCTGACGTTATTTTAATCTGATGAAATACAGCAATCCAATAAAAACAACGAGGCAAAAATGGCTGAATTTGAGTCAGCATTTGTTTATCTTTGCATTGCCTGCTTTGTGTAAGATTGATTATGTATTAAACTGCAGCGAACCTGCTTTTTATTAAAAAAGTATCAACTATCTAAAGGTTTTAAAAAACATAGTTCCACAGCAGCCACTGCCTGCTCTGCAAATCTGTCTGCATTTATTTTGAGTGCAGTTTTTAATGCTTTAAAGATGTTTTGAGTTCCTTTGCTGTGCGTGTCATTGGCAGAACTGTTACCAGAAGGAAGCGGTGCTGAGGCCTGAAAATAACCAGGTCATCAATCTCACCACGCGCTACACCTGGTCGGGATGTGTGGTGAGAACACAAACACGTTCCCTTTATACGCACGGCTGAACTGAACAGCGTTTTATAACTGATATGGGGAGAAATAATCTGTTTACAGTGTCTGGATGCTGTTTTGTAAATTTGGTTGAACTTTGACCCTGCTCTGCTCTGACGCGCAGCGTATTTGTCAGTTGCAGCGATCCACATCATTTTCGTTTTTATCACCAGACATTTGAACATGTTCTCGCCTTCCCTAACGCACAATCTTTTGGAATGCAAATCAGCACAGAAATATGTAAAACGGAACGAAAGACTTGGAAGAAGATGTGAGGGAAAGTGAGAACTAATGGCCCATAATGTGTTTTCATAACATTCTAATTTACATGTTTTCACTGTTGATCCCAAAAGATCTCCCCTCCTTGTTTTCCTTTGGTTTAATTCTCGTTTTCAACAAGTGAACCAGCTTGTTTATTACGTTAAGACGTGTGACTGCCAGCACGATTCTGTTGTTGGGGAGGTTAGTGGATCTTGTTTGTGACATTTCAGACTATACTGGGGTGTGAAATATGCATGTGTCTTGATGTCTCAGGCTCATAGTCTAGTGTGACAAATCAGTGTCTCTGAGGTAAAAATGTGCTGCCTGTTTGGAATAACAACATCCTTTGTGTATTCTTTTTCTCCTTCCTTTGGATTTTCTAGGTGGAGGATGACGGCAATGAGGAGGTTCTGAGCTGCGTGGGTGGTCGCAGTTTCCGCTCAGTGAGGGAGAGATGGTGGTACATTGCTCTTAGCAAGTGTGGGGTAAGCGCTGACCTCTGACCCTTTCTGACATTATATTGGCTTTCTCTTTGAAAAGAACGGTTTAACTGCCAGGCTGTTTACAAGGTCACGCACAAAGAGTGCAGGCTCACGTAATATGCCCTTTAAATTTATGTTGATTCTGTTTAGAAAAAATGGCATCTTGTCTATGCATCAGCAATAGATTACCCTGTGTTGCATTCATAAAATCTTGTTTAACATTATGTCCAAGACCCTTTTATTTTTTGAATAGAAAGCTTGAACAGATTGTGAGTACAAGTAGCAGAATCAGAATTCTTATGGGGGTTTTTTATGGAAAAGCTCAGCATCACCTGAGTGAGGCTTACTGAAAGGCTGGTTATTTTAAGGCAGGTTTTATGCTGCCTTCCTATGAATTTTAAATCAACTCGGAACATAATTTTTGCCCTGGTATATTCATTCCCATCTGAGCAAAAATGCACCATGCTAAATTTAAAATGTGGGCATAATCTTTAATAGGCCAGAATACTGCAAGGGAACGTAACTCTGTGACTTCCTGTGGTCATCTGAATTCCTGTCACAGATGAATGGATGCGTGTATCAGCTTCTCTCCTGTTCCACACCTCCAAAACCGATCCCAGTGCAGGAAAACTCAGAATACACAATTCTACGTCTTATAAATATTTCAGCTGATCATACGTTACAACAGATCCTTTATCTGCCTGATTTTGAATTCCTTTCTGGTCTAACGACTGAATACATTTCTTTCTGCAGCAAAGCCTAAACTGTGCTGTGCATGCATTTTGAGGGGGTGGGGGGTCTGCTGTAGCATGTTGGTTAGGCTGTTATATGCACAGTTTTTATTTTTTTGAATCCAACACGGTTTTGTTCAGGGAGAAAAGGAGCAAAGTGGTGGTTACAATGTGCTTGTCGAAGAGTTTCTGGACTGGAGAACTTGATGTAGAAATCATGAGGTCGCTAATGATAGCTCAGAGATGATGCATGCTTCTTCGCCCGGGGCATGAGACGAGGACAAATCCTTGCAGTAGGTTTGTGTGTGTGTTGTTGTTCTGCAGCGTTTTAATGATGTTATGACAGTGAAAATAAATACATTTTCTACTGAATGTAGTCTGCGTCACATTGTTCCTGGTTATGACATCTTGTTACACCAGCAACGTTCGGGATTCTGGGTGTAATTGTGTGTGAGAACTTGTGCCCTTGACTATATTTTTTTTGTGGGGTGGAGGATTGTTTTTGAGCATGCTGGCTGAGGGAGGATATGATTAGAATGGATGCTTCCTGCAGAGTGTGGTTTAGTGTCATGCCAACGTCCGCTGAAAGACAAGCTGCCTAATGCTGCTGGATTTGTGTATAAAAGCTCCTCTCTTCTCTTGTGGACATATGCGTGCTGTGTCCTGCAGCCAATTTCCATCCCTTATATCTCACTCTTCGCCCTCTCTCTTCCTTTTTGCTTCTTCATCTTTCCTCCTACTGTCGCACACAATCTCTGGCAGTGTCATGCTCTCTTTCAACTCTGTCACCATGCTGTGACACGCTCCACACCATGTCATGTCTATTTACCTCTGCTTCTGCTGTTTCTCTCTGTCAACCTTTTCCTAACTGTGTTTTTTTCACCCATGTCTTCTTACCCAAATTGCTTTCATTTCTTTAGTTTTTAGAACATTTAATGTATTTCTGTTAATAAATTCTACTTTGATTTAATAAAATACCTAAGATGCGGTAGCACCAATTACAGAGCACTGAACCTGTGACAGGACAGTGTTTTTTGAAACCATTGTCAGAATACCATATTTTCTGCAGTGCACGTCGCATCGCCTTATAAGTTGTATCTGTCCAAATACTGTATGTCTAATAAAGTGGGGAAAAAAAAAAAACATAAATTTGTTGCTTTGCTGTATAAGTCGCATCTATGATGCATCACCGCTGAAAACCTGGAAACGTGGGCCGGTGAGCCAAAAATTAATTGGCTGCAAAAAGGCGGCCGCGGGAATGTGCACCGGAGAACTTTAGCAAGAATTTAACAAGATGAACACCTAAAAACAATTATTTGTTTGCTCGACTTTATAGTAAAGGTGTGTCTCAGTTCAACTTTTATTTAATAAAAGTTCTTTAACGGTCAAATCAGCTGCATTTCAAAAGTATTCGCTGCCTCTGTGCTCCAAGAATGTGCAAGAGGAGGAAATCAGGAAGGCGGAACGCTGTGCATTTTTTCAAAATTTAACAAGATAAGCACCTAAAATAATTATTTGTTTGATTGACATTATAGTAAAGGTGTGTCTCAGTTGAACTTTTACTTAATAAATGCTTCCAATGGTCAAACTAGCTGCATTTTGCTGGGGTTGCACAGTGAAACTAAGCTGATTTGACAGTTGAACTAGAGATGAGCCATCTGGAGAGCTGGTGCAAAGAGAATAATCTTCACATGAATGTGAAGAAGACAAAGGAGATGATTGTGGACTTCAGAAGGAACAAACACACCCACGCCCCACTGAAAATAGGTGGGTCTGCAGTGGAAGTGGTCTCCAGCTACAAATACTTGGGTGTACACATGAATGATAACCTCAGCTGGAGCAACAACACCACCAGCCTGATCAAGAAAGGTCATCAGAGACTCTACTTCCTCAGACGGCTGAGACGTGCTGGTCTGAGCAGCCCAGTTCTCACCTCGTTCTACAGGTGTGCAGTGGAGAGCATCCTGTGCTCCAGCATCAACGTGTGGCATGGAGGCTGCACAGTTGAAGAGAGGAAAGCTCTACAGAGAGTGGTGAAGGCTGCACAGAAGTCTGTTGGAGTCAGTCTCCCCACCATCACAGACATTTACACCTCTAGATGCAGGAAAAGAGCCACCTGCATCATGAAAGACCTCACTCATCCAGCACACTCACTCTTTGCCCCACTCCCCTCAGGACGGAGGTTGAGGAGCATCAAGTGTAGAACCACTAGACTGAGGAACAGCTTCTACCCTGAGGCTGTTAGACTCATGAATAAATAAAAATAAAATAAAAAATAAACACTGCAAAATATCACATTGTGCTGATGCTGATCTGTTTTCTTGTTGCTGTGTTCATCTGTGTTCATCTGTGACCATCTGCTCATACAAACTCATGTTCGTGCCGCTGTTTATTCCCACTATATTAGGCTTAGTGTATTAATAGTTGATGTTTTTCTTAGTTAATTCTAGATGTTATTACTGTTTTTCTCTTGCATTTGTTGTTGGATGTAACTGGGACCCCGTGTACATAATCTCGTTTTCATCACATGTACCACATGCGGTGCAAATGACAATAAAGACTCTCTCTCTCTGACTCTGAGCCCAGAGCTGGATGAATGTGGCAGACTATGGCAAGCCGGTTGTGTCACGAATAGCCGCTTTTACCTATTACATGACACAACGGCATACCATACTACTCGAGTGCCATCTAGTGGCTGAAAATGGTAGTGTTCAATATTTTCAATGTCAGAATGAATGAAAACGGTCATATCTCAGCCAAAAATCTGTTTATAAATATGGGGAAAAATCCAAAATAAGTTGCTTCGGTGTATAAGATGCAGGGCATACAAATTATGCAAAGAACTGCCACTTATAGACCAAAAAATAGGGTAATATGGCAGCACAATGGCTCAGTCGTTGGCACTGTTGCCTACAGCAAGAAAGTCCTGGGTTCAATCCCTGGTTGGACCTGGGGTCTTTCTGTGTGGAGTTTGCGTGTTCTTCTCGTGCATGTGCGGGTTTTCTCTGGGTACTCCGGTTTCCTCCCACAGACCAAAAATGTTACTCTGCCTTTAGGCCCAGGTCTCCGTTGCAAAAGAGATCGGTGATCTCAATGGGATTTGTCTGGTTAAATAAAGGTTAATAAAGTAATAATAATTAATAAACTAACCAATTTTACAAATGATGTTTTTATTTTCTGTTTGTGAAACAAAAACCAAGTTCGGTTTGGTAGGCACCCCGCTTGAATAATGGTAGGGGAAACACTGCCTTCTTAAAACACGGAAATAGACCCATTTTCTTTTGTGAACACTTTGATGAGGTAGTGTTATTGCTTGCTGGCAGAACTAATTAGACACCCCTATTTAGAAATGGGCATTATACAGATTAACTCGGCTTTATAACTTGTCATTGAACCCAACAACTTGTCAGTGTTTAGTCTTGTGGTCTTTCAAACTGAAAGAAAATGAAATCCTTTAAAGAAGCCGTAATCAAATTCAGCCTCATTATTCTCGTTAATAACACAAGATCACCTTATTGAGCAGCCAGAAAAAAAAAAGAAAATAAAGCAGCTGTTAATTTGCACAGGCTAGGGGGACTAGAATGAGACTTGCAATCATCACACAAGAGCGTGTTCTTCCTCTGTGCCAGATGGGGTGTCCGGTAGACTTGAAAAGCTGTTCTGAAGGGTATTAAATAAGAAATAACAGGAGGAATTGACACCATTACAGGCCTTACGGGTCATTTTTGCACCCATACAGGAAATGAACAGACAAGATGATTTTGTTGCTTAGAGTAAATACCGAATAACAATGACACCGGATTCTTGCAACTATAAAATATGACTAAAATATTAGTTTAAATGTTTCAAAATCTTTATTACTGTACAGCTACATGCAATTTTAAACAATTTGAATTGTTTTAGTTCCTAAAATTCATTCATTCATTCATTCAACCTTTATTTAGTCAGGTAAATCTTTTGAACCTCATGGGCTCATTTACGAAAGCGACCTGCTAAAACTAAAGAACAATGAACAGCAATGGTAGAATTTCCTTAAACAATAAACAAACAAACAATAAACAATAGAAAACAAAAGAGAGAAAAAAATATATATATATATATATATTTTTTTTTAACAAAGTATCAAAAAACTAGCAAAACATTATAAGGTATATGTATAAAATCAAAGACAGGAACAAATCTGCATTGGTTTTTGCCAGGATTCCAACAGATTCTGAAAACCATTTAGAGAAGTCAAGTTCGAGAGCTTCAGATCTTTTTGTAAGATATTCCATGAAGCAGGAGCGGAGTAGGAGAAGGCCCTTTTTCCAAGTTCAGTCCTCACTGACGGAACACTGCAGGTAATCATGTCCTGAGAGCGCACGCTGTAGCTGCACTCACGCAAAGACATGTAGGAGGAGATGTATGAGGGCAGCAGACCAAGAAGTGATTTGAAGATGAAAATGTACCAGTGGAAGAGTCTGCGTGAGGTTAATGATGTCCAGTTAACCAGTGAATACAGGGTGCAGTGGTGGGTACGATAATCACAACCAGTTATGAATCTTAGTGCACCATGATAGACAACATCCAACATCCGCAGGGTGCTTGTAGGAGCATTCATGTAGAGAATGTCACCGTAATCAATGGAGGGAAGGAAAGTCACAGATACAAGGCGTTTCCTAACATTCAGTGATAGACATGATCTGTTTCTGAAAAAGAAACCCAGTTTAACTTTCAGTTTCTTCACTAGGTTTTCCACGTGGAGTTTAAAAGAGAGATGTGAATCGATCAGGATACCCAGATATTTATAGGAATCAACAAACTCAATAGGGACACCATTTGAAGATAAAATCAGAGGAGGATCTGCTGGAACCGCCTTCCTATTTGAAAAAAACATCCCTTTTGTTTTATCTGAAGTAATAAAATAAAAATGCTAATTAGTACTAAAAATAATCCAAATGTAGCACCACATAAACATTGGAGGAATATTAATTAAAGCATCAACTATTACAGTTCCATAACATTTTAATAGCCTTTGTGCAATGCTACTTTTATTGTACTGGGATTAGTCTCTAAATTTACATAAATGGAAAATTGAGTCTCTTCAGGTCAATTTTGTTTGTAACAAAGCACTGTCCTTTGCACAACAGTTTATCAGAGCTTGTTTTTAAATCCTTTCATTTGCCTTTAAAGCCCTGAGCAGGAATTAAAGGCCCAGCAGTGAGCCGGGCTTTATCAACTGTCCTCACTAATACTTCCCTGGTTATCGGGGAGCAGTTTCCTGCAGTCAGGCACTTAAATATTGACGAATGCCTTGGAAAAATAATTTACAACATGTTAAAAATGTGTTTTACTCCATAGAATTATATGAAGATTAGAGAAAAGTTTTGTTTGTGCTTGGAGAAACTTTGAAATGTTATAGAAATTCAAATATTATCTTGGGTATCACATTAGATTTGGTTTAATTTGGGTTATTTTTAATAAAAAGCTTGGTTTCTATTCAAGAAAATAAAATCAGGGGTCAGATCTATTTAACATTTAAGGTCTAAATTTCCATGTCTACACTAAATAAAAAGCCCACTTGGATGATAACCATAGGCCTTTATCTATGCTTGAACAATACAATTTAGCCTTTTGGAGGCTTGTATTTCCCATGTTGATTTAGTAGACTGAGTTTGTTTGTTGGAGAACAAAAGAACAAATCAAAAGGCCAAATAGTTCAACTATTTATTTATTTATTTATTTATTTATTTATTTATTTATTTAGGTAATGGTTGGATACAGTGGGGTGGGCACAGCTAACCAAAAAGGTAGCTTTGCTAACTGCTAATTGATTAGCAATAGAATAAATAAAATAGCTTTGCTGTCTGTATTGTGACAAAGTTGTAAGTGAACACAACTCAAAACAATTAATAAATCACAAATAAAGTGTCCATGTCACACTCAGAAGTGAGCTTTCAGAAATGATTATTGTCCATCTGGACCAAAGTGGGAGCGGAACTGTGCTGCTTTGAAGCAGAGTGATGCATTCATTGTGTGTCGGACGTCTCCTTTGTGCCATTTACTATAACAAATTAACTCACATTGGCGATCCTCTTTGTGGTTTACTTTTATAAACTATCGGTAACTAAAGATTTGCTGTGCTTCATCCTCAGAAATCTCTCTGCAATAAATGTATTTGTATAAAATGAAAGGTGTGTGAAATGTGTGAGAGAGTCTCGTCCCAGAGACAGTGTCGTCTTCTTCTTCTTTCGGCTTTTTCCTCTTCAGAGATTGCCACAGCGAGTCATCCTCCTCTATCTTACTCTGTCCTCACTCCAACTACCTTCATGTCCTCTCTAACTGCAACCATATATCTCCTCTTTGTCTTTTTCCTGGCAGCTGCATTTCTAACATCCTTCTACCAATATACCCACTGTCCCTCCTCTGGACATGTCCAAACCATCTCAGCCTGGCCTCTCAACTTTATCTCCCAGCTGTTCAACATGTGCTGTACCTCTGATGATCTCATTCCTAATCTTACCCATCCTTGTCACTCCTAAGGAGAACCTCAGCATCTTAATTTCTGCCACTTCCAGTTCTTTCTCCTGTCTTTTTGTCAATTCATTCATTCAACCTTTATTTAGTCAGGTAAATCTTATTGAGCCTCATGGCTCATTTACGAAAGCGACCTGCTAAAACTAAAGAACGATGAACAGCAATGGTAGAATTTCCTTAAACAATAAACAATAGAAAACAAAAGAGAGAAAAAACAAAAGAGAGAAATACATTTTTTTTAACAAAGTATCAAAAAACTAGCAAAACATTATAAGGTAGATGTATAAAATCAAAGACAGGAACAAATCTGCATTGGTTTTTGCCAGGATTCCAACAGATTCTGAAAACCATTTAGAGAAGTCAAGGTCGAGAGCTTCAGATCTTTTTGTAAGATATTCCATGAAGCAGGAGCGGAGTAGGAGAAGGCCCTTTTTCCAAGTTCAGTCCTCACTGACGGAACACTGCAGGTAATCATGTCCTGAGAGCGCACACTGTAGCTGCACTCACGCAAAGACATGTAGGAGGAGATGTATGAGGGCAGCAGACCAAGAAGTGATTTAAAGATGAAAATGTACCAGTGGAAGAGTCTGCGTGAGGTTAATGATGTCCAGTTAACCAGTGAATACAGGGTGCAGTGGTGGGTACGATAATCACAGCCAGTTATGAATCTTAGTGCACCATGATAGACAACATCCAACATCCGCAGGGTGCTTGTAGGAGCATTCATGTAGAGAATGTCACCGTAATCAATGGAGGGAAGGAAAGTCACAGATACAAGGCGTTTCCTAGCATTCAGTGTTAGACATGATCTGTTTCTGAAAAAGAAACCCAGTTTAACTTTCAGTTTCTTCACTAGGTTTTCCACGTGGAGTTTAAAAGAGAGATGTGAATCGACCAGTATACCCAGATATTTATAGGAATCAACAAACTCAATAGGGACACCATTTGAGGATAAAATCAGAGGAAGATCTGCTGGAACCGCCTTCCTACTTGAAAAAAACATCCCTTTTGTTTTATCAGCATTTAGGACAAGTTTGAGACGGAACAAATCTGACTGGATGATGTCAAAAGCGGATTGCAGTAACTGGAAAGCCTTAGCTACTGTTTTAGCTCGGCAGTAAACAACTGTATCATCAGCATAGAAATGTAAGGATGCATCAGGGATGCAGTGACCTACATTAGCTATGTAGATTGTAAAGAGAGTTGGTCCTAAAACTGAGCCTTGTGGTACACCATTTTTAACTGTTAAATAGCTGGAAGAAGTACCGTTATGTTGAACACATTGCCTCCGATTGGAAAGATAGTTAGAAAACCAACCGATGGTGTGATCAGAGAAACCGATTTCTGAGAGCTTATGACACAGGATGTTATGATCCACAGTGTCAAAAGCTTTAGACAGGTCTAAGAAAAGTGCAGCACAATAATCCTTAGCATCCAATGCTTCAACAACATCATTCAGAACCTTCAGAGAAGCAGTTGTTGTGCTGTGTTTTTTCCTGAAACCAGATTGATGGAGAGGTAAGATGTTAAATGAGTCCAGATAATTTTTGATCTGAGAGTTTATCAGTTTTTCTAGAACCTTGGCTAAGATGCAGAGTTTAGAGATCGGTCGATAATTGTTCAGTGAGGTGGGGTCACCTCCCTTCAGCAAAGGAAGAACAAAGGCTGTTTTCCAAGCATCCGGAATGGTGTTTTGGCTTATGGACAGATTAAAGATGTGGGTCACAGGGACTGTGATGATATGAGCAGCCAGCCTTAAGAAATAAGGTGGAAGTTCATCTGGACCTGCAGATTTTTTAGGATCAAGATCATTTAACAGTTTATTTACCTCACTGACTGAGAACGGAGAAAAAGAGAAGGTGTGATTAACAGATGGTTGACTTGTAGGAGGGATTTGATTTGTAGAAGTTTGATTATTAGATAAAGTGGCTGATTTTCCGTTTGTAACTGTGTCAAATAATGAACTAGAAGCAACAAAATGTTTATTGAAACAGTTCAGGATCTCGTGCTTATTTGACACAGGAACAGAGTCAACAAGAAATTGTGATGGGAGGTCAGATGATTGGGGGGTGCCTGAGAGAGATTTGATGGTTTTCCAGAATTTTTTAGGATCGTTTAGATTTTTGGAGGTCTGAGATAAGAAGTAGTTACGTTTTGCGGCTTTGATGGCAGTTGTGCATTTATTCCTTAGCTGCCGAAATTTCAACCAATCAGTGTCTGAGTGTGATTTTCTTGCTGCGGCCCAAAGATGATCTCTCCAGTGCAGGAGATCAGCTAGTTCAGGAGTAAACCAGGGGCTGTCATGGCCCAATGACACTGTCTCCAGACCATAAAAATAGCTGGTCTCACAATTGCCTTGTAAACTTTTCTTTTGACCTTTGCTGACACCCTTTTGTCGCAAATCACTCCTGCAACTTTTCTCCATCCATTCCATCCTGCCTGGACTCTCTTTTTCACCTCTTTACCACACTCCCCATTTTCCTGGACAGTGGAGACCAAGTACTTGAACTCCTGCACCTTTCTGACCACTGATCCTTGTAGCCTCACTCTTCCACCAGCCTCCCTCTCATTCACACACGTACTCTGTCTTACTATGGCTGACTCTTTGAAGTGCATACCTCTCCAAGTTCTTTTCCACCTGTTCCCTGTTCTCACCACAGATCACAATGTCATCTGCAAACAGCATAGGCCATGGGGCTATCTGTCCCACAGACGGTGTGAGCATTGCAAAGCATGCTTGGTTGGAATTATGTTTGTAATGTTTCTGATTGTTTATGAAGTTTCTGAGTGTGAAAATTGTTTTTTTCTTGTTATTGTCCGGTTCTGGTTTGTTTGGCATTCATGTTAGATAAACTCTCTGTTATTGACTGTAAACTGACACCCTGAGTCAGAGACTGTTTGTGGTAGATATGAGGAGGGAAAAGAACTGCAAGGGTGATGATGTCACAGTGTTGCGCTTAGCTTTCCTCAGCCTTGCATAGCGTAGCATTGCTCCGTGTAAATCATCATCTCCTGTATGCTTTTAGTGCAGAGAACTGTCTTTAAAAAAATAGCAGACTTAATTTTACCATTAAAATTTAGCTGACGCTAATTCCACTAAAGGGTTTCAAAGTAAGTGAAAATGCTAATCCACTAAACGGAAAGCTGGTTCACCTATTAGTAGAATAAACACGAACCATACCCACCATTTGGACATTTAAAGGGCAAGACGGGGAATATATTAAGTTGATTTTGGGTAATATTTTGCAGAGTTAAAATTCAAAATATTTCATGCTTTTTGTGTATTCTCAAATTTATAATAATTTGTTTTTAACACTGTTTTCCTTCGGAATGTCATGTATATCTTTCACATATAGGAATAAAAAGCTCAGCCATGCTTTTGTTCCAGGGGCTCGTGTGATTATCTGTGCAACTTCTAACCTCATTTTTCAGAGAAACAATTTGCACAGGACAAAATCTCAGTATTCTCAGAAGTCTTTTTAAGATGCAATCAGCATTCCAAGTGCACACAAAGTGTAAAACTGCAGATTTCTATGCAAGAACCCCCTCAGTGTTTGATATCAGTGCAGTCAGTCAGGTGGCTTTTAAACCTGAAACCAACCATCAGCTTCAAACTCATTCTGTGACTTTTTCTTTCCTGCAGAGAGAATTCCTGCTGCTCTTCTCCATCATTCCATCTCTTGTGCATCCATCTCACTTTCCCCCTTTTGCATTTTCTCCTTTTTCTTCATTTGTCCTTTCACTCCAGCTTTATTTTAAACTTTCCTCACATCTATCACTCTCTTTATCTCTGTCTCCTTGCTCTTTATGTCTGTATTGATTTTGTGGCAGTGCACGCTCCATGCTTCTCGCCCTTTTTGATAGAGGGAGTAAAATGGAGTCTCAGTCTGCCAAATGAAATCAAAGTCTTTTTTTTACCCCTTCCCTTTCTCTGTTCCCTTGCTCCACTGCAACAAGCACAAACTCCATCAGCTTTGAACTTGTGTGTGTGAAATGAGCTCCCTTTGCTCTGATTGTCAACCCATCTCTGTGCCCTTTCTCTTGTTCACTGCTCCCCATCCCTCTTCTTCCCCCTCACCTCCCAAGTTCACTTTAGTTTGATGCATTTGTTTGTGCTACTGCCAAATATAACATTATTCCAGCGGCAGTTTACTTTGAGGAGTGAATTATTTTCTTATTTGCTTGTTCTTGCATATTTATCAAATCTTTTATTCCTTCCTAACTTAACATTGTAGAATTTCTTAGACTGACAGCCTAACAAATAATGGATTTTACATTATGAAAAATTTAAAAACATGAATAACCTTCCAACAACATTAAGAAGAAGAAAGTTCATCTGATCCACTCTTTCTAATGTGGGTCATACTCGCATCAGAAGCTCAATGAACTTTTTCCCCCATCTACCAACTTCTTCCTTTCACTTGGGAGATGCCGAAGTGCTCCAGATCAGCCGGGAGACTTTCTGGCTACATAACACAATTACACTCAACAGATCAATCAGCAGCCTGGTTCTCCCCAAGAAACATGTGGATGGTTTTTGCTTTCACATAACAGGAACAGTTCAAATAAATCTTTGTTTTGCTGTTTAACGTGTGACATCCTGGGGTTTTAGATATTATACCCATCTCATCAAAGTAAATGACAACAACAAAGAAGAGCATCCACTGGAGCCAAAAGCTATGAATGAATTCTTCATGGCAATTTTGCTTGGAGAACCGAAATGAGTGAAAATTTTCTGCAACATGTGATTCTGGAATAAGGGACAAAATTAAACTGCTAAATTAAGGATGACGACACAGATTATATATATACACTACAGGTAGTCCTCGGGTTACGACGGTCTCGAGTTAAGACGTTTCGTGGTTACGACACATCTCTCATTTACCATGAACAGCCTTTTTTCGAGTTACGCAGTGGCCGCTGCGGCGGAAGAATACAGTATTGTACTGTACGCGGTGCAGCGGCGGAGGGATACAGCGGCGGAGGGATACAGAGGCGGAGGGATGCACAGGCGGAGGAATACAGAGGCGGAGGAATACGTTACGTACTGTAAACGCTCTGGACCAAGGTTGACGGCAGAACCAGTGCGAAGCAGTGGAAAAGTACAGTCGGAGACCTTACTGTAAACGCTCTGGACTGAGGTTGATGGCGGTTTTACGTCATAAACGGATACGGAATACGGCAGATGGACCGAGCTGGACGGCGGTTTTACGTCATAAACGTAATAGAGAATACAGCCGATGGACGGAGGAATACGGCGTCACCAGCATCCCAGTAGGCCATAACTCTTTTTGCCCTTCATTATGGCTCCCAAAACATATGTGTTTTTTGATAATTATGTAGGGTACGGTGTTAGGATAGGTTAAGTGCTTGGTAATACAGTACTGTACATGTATATGGTGCAGTATGTACGTATATTACGTATATTTCGACTTACGTCGAAAATCTGTTTACGCCGCCGCGTAGGAACGGATCTACGTCGTGTCGAGGACTACCTGTATATATATCTCTTCTTGTGCCTCAATTTAAAGCACTGCTTCAAGTATTTTAGCTGTCTGATTTAGTCCACTCAGGTTTCTGGCAATTGTGAGCCAGGTGTAATGAAAGTGCACTGGAACTGTAAAATAAAAGTCATTACAAGATTAAACAAAAATTGTTAACATAATAAAAATGATCAATAACCCTTTGCTTGATTTTTATCCACATTTTGTTGGATCAGAACTCATGAATACATTGTGATTGAAAAATGAATTTCATTGCGCTGGACTGAGCTTTGCTGCTCATGTGTCTTCAGTGAATTGAATCATTGGCAGTGGGACAGATTGGCCACAGACCAGAGATGCACAACTCTAGTGAGCGTTGTAACCTTGGATGGTTGTGTGAGTTTAGGTCATGTGTTCAGAGATGTTTGTGGTTGTTGCATTTCAAAGTAACAATCACAGAAATGCCAGAGCCCAAAAATATGACAAAGAAGCTCCAAACTCTTGACTCCAGTCCCACTGTACCACTTTTACCTATTAATGAGACACTTTGCTTGCCATATTACTCGAAAAAGGTATAGATATTTTCCATGGAAATGAATGAAATCGTCAAAAATTGGGTTATAAATATGCGGAAAAAACATATATAAGTCGCTTCATTGTATAAATTACAAGGCATGCTAATTTATGCTAAAATGTGTGTCTTATACAGCGAAAAGTACGGTACTCTTGTTCAGCATATGGTTTTATCATTGTGATTGATCTGTGTAATTATGCATTATGCCATGCCCTTTTGACTGGTATTCTTTCCTGTCGGAAGTTTTACCATTGTGGCTAATGAGTGCATAAAAACAGTTGACTTCATTGGTAAAACACTTCTCCCCCCACCCCCCTTTTTTTTTTTAACCAACGCAGGCCTTTTAAGTGAGATATTTGAGCTGTCTGATTCACATAAACTCAGGTCCCTAGAACTTAACTGTAAACTGTGTGTGGTGGCTTTTAACTCCAGATCATATTTTTTAATATTCTAATAAGCCCAATAAATATAAAATTTCAGTCTTCTAGTGAAAAGTGAACTGTCCTGAGAGTGTTTAAATATAAATCCATAAGTCATTACCTTTTGCTGCCAGTTCAACTTGTAGAATTGTCCACTACAGCTAGAAGCATTAATCATCTGTACAGATCACAAAGCCTGTAATGATGCAAGAGAATATATTTTTAATCAAAGGCACTGCTCCCTCTTTGCGTTTCTTCTTTGTTTTTTGCAGGGCGATGGTTTGCAGCTGGAGTATGAGATGAAACTGACCAATGGCCAGTCTTTCTGGACACAGCATTTCTCTGCAGATGAGTTCGGTAAGAGCCATTAGACAGAATGAGAGGGATTGTAGAACGAATCGCCAATGGCACAAGCCAACACCACTTAGCATGGCCAATGAAACCCACTGCACTGAACAAATTGCAATAATGAACGAATGGCTGAATGAATTAATGATGATGGATGAACTGGAAAAGCGAGATGAAAAGAAGATGCTCATGTACACTGTATCTTCTAAATGAATTATTCTAACGTCTTCAATGGCCCTCTCGATCACTCACACTCTGCTTGTACTGTAACTACATCTCTCTGTTCCTAAACTAATCAATTTGTCTTCGTTATCATATTTTTTAATTCTCATCATAATATACCTCTTCTTCTACTTGTAACTTTTGTTCACAGGAATCTTGGAGACAGACATCACGTTCCTGGTTATCTTCTTCTTGGTGTTCCTCCTCTCATGTTACTTTGCCTGTAAGTACCACATTTTCTACTTACCAGTAGTCACTCTCCTTCCCTTCAAGACCATCTATTCAGATGTTCAAAATTCACAGCAGTCATTTAATGGACTTTTTAAACCCCAATTCTAAAATCTACATGTTTTCTTGATGGGTTAGGAGTAAGTTCTCATGTTTTTATTCTTATGTGAAGCCTGCTGTAGTTTATTCTTGCGGTAAGAGTTTGTCACGATTTAGCACACGTGACCTAAAAGCAGGAGGAAAATG
>JBBPBX010053088.1:0-14137 GCA_038048925.1 Garcialebias charrua
AGAACGCAGTGTCCCTGTTCATCTTCTAACTGCGGCTGAAGGCCTCTCGTCAGCTTGACAGCAATGAAGGATTAAAACATCATTTAAAGGAATATACTATTTTTCTGAACCCTTGATGTAAAGAAAGACATCAGCTTGGAGACCTGGTCACTGAGTACTGATTGTTTAAAGTCTGAGAGAACAGGATGTTCTTTCTTGTCACAGCCTGCTTTGAAAAGCCTTGATCATCAGTGCTGCACAACAAAAATTGATGGATTAAAAGCTGCCTTTTTGTGGAAGACTATTTTTCCTGATCTAAAAATATTTTTGTGGAACAAAACAACATCTTTTGAAGTTGCTTGAGTCATGAAGGATTCTTTGAATTTGCTGGATACTTTGGGAAAATTGGATTAATTCAAAAAGAGTTTTTCTCCTGGACAAAAGGAGTGCTCGTTGCGGCTGCAGCGAGCTGAATGTTTCGAAAACAATCTTTGATGGATTAAAGCTGATTTTGCCGAATGGATCCTGGAGATTGGAAAATCTGTTATTGTTTTGGGTCACTCGGTCTGACCACGGAGTGAGACCTGCCAGCTAGAAGCTGACTGACCTTGGATGAAAAGCCAGGAGAACACGATGTTCTAATTTTAACCTCAGGCCTGCTTTGAAGGCCTTGCTCATCAGCATCGCAGAACAACTGAATGGATTACAATATCTTTGAATGGATAACACTTTTGAGGAATAATTGATTTGCCTAGGAGGATTACCAGATTTTTAACCCTGAACAGTTTTGATGGATTACAACTGGGATTTTTAACACGACAGAATTACCTGGAGTTTTTCTGTGGAATTACAACGAAGACTTATTCAGTCTGCTGGAAGTGCAGACTTTCCTGACTGGATATAGCAGGATTAAATGAAGATTTCTTTGGTGGGATTACAAAACAAGTTTTTCCTAAAGTGGATGATTACAAAACAAGTTTTTCCTGAAGGATTAAAAACACAAGCTTTTCCTATGTGGGATTAAACAAAGATTTGTTCAGTCTGCTGGAGTGCAGACTTCTGACTGGAGTGCAACAGCATCACCTGGAGGTGACAAGATTTCCTGATAGGATTAAAATAAGTTTTCCTGGTGGAGATAAAAACACAAGTTGGAACACACCAAGATTACCTGGGTGGATTAAACATATTTGATCGGAATCAGATTATTATAGAATAAACCAACATTTTAGAAGATTATACAAATTATACATTGGAGTAGAACTCAATTCAATTAAAGCTAAAAACACATTAAAGCCCAGCGTGTGGAGGACATCTTTGGTGAGCTGTGAATCACTTAACTCTCTTAAATGCAAATCATGTAACCTGATTAAATCTTTTTCTGTAGTAAGTAGTGCTTATGCTGTTTCCCCTGCAACTAAATAATAAAGAAACATAAAAACGTACAAATTTGGATTTTTCCTTTGACTCACCTTGATATTAAATGATGGGAAACTTGGTTCAAAGATAACAACAAGATTATTGGAGGTTTTAAATGGTTGTGTTAGCCAAAAAGATATAAACAATATCCTGGAACCTTATTTTCCTAGGTTCTAAAACTAACCAGACGGATAACAATAACAATCTACTAGAGGTAAGCTGTCGTTTAATGTGTGTTTCTCCGGGAGATACGATCTGACTCCATTCTGCTAAGTCAGGCTATCAAATCGGAGTGGGACAGGGTATGACATGCAGATTTGAAGACAGTAACAGTCTGGTTGAATTACCTCGACTCAGCCTTAATTCTAACTAATCTTGAGACATATCGGGTAATACTCGTGTGCTAGGATAAAAGTTAAAAAACCCGTTACTGGAGAGGCTGGAGTGAGGACTTGTTGCAAGATCCTGCAGCTAACCTCACTCACGTAGAATTAACATGGCGCCCAACGTGCTTAAAGCATAAAGAACTCAAGATACCAAGGCGTGCGTCAGTGGACTGACCGAGCGCCAGACCACAACTCTCCTAGGGTAGAGGAGTTGTAGCACGGCAGGACTAGCTACCAGCTAAGTACCCCTTATACTACTAGGCAGTGGTGGGGTAAGTGGGGCTTACTAAGGACTACTGACCATGGTTCAAACGGTAAGTTAAGCAGACAGTCTGTTCCCATCCGAAGCGCAAGGTATAGAGTCCGGGAGGCTCTGAGGAACAGACAACTCGAGACGGCAAAAACGAAGAATGGCCACGGGAGTGGCACCAGTAGGACTGGTGGACCAGTCCGACATGAACGATCCAACTGAACTAAAACCTGAGCTGGTATCTACTACCACGACGGAGGATTCTCAAATCCAACAGGCAAAAGAAGGCATGGATCAAGGACAACACCCCACATCAGTCTGGAATCGACTCGGACGAACAATTCCTCGAGAAAACGATGTTGGGGCTCTGAGAGTGGTAGTAAAGGGAAGTAAGAGAGAAGTGACCTTCATTGGGATGCCTGGTGAGACCTTGGTCCTCAAGATCGATCAAGCAGTAGGGTCTTGTGACCTTGACCAACAGTGTTGGGATGGAAAGAGAAAAAACGGGATGACACAAAACCCAAGAAAGAAAAAAGCAGCCCCTAGGGCTCCCCAACAACAAAGGAGATTTCAAGCCGAGGCAGCTAACACAACACCTCGAAGATGGGGCGACTATGTGCCCTCAAAAGACTATGCTAAAATGACCCCTGATGAAAGAAAGGCCCTTCGTGAATTCCGACTGAGAAGGGATAGGGGACCAGCTGAATAATGGTCGACAGGTTGCGGGTCACCCTTGATAAACATTATTAGGACGTGTCGAAATCTATGCCAAAGTGGATGGAAAACCTTACCTAATAGTCTCTGGGGCAGAGGTGTCTAAGACCCGCATAAACCTGAAAGCAGTAAGACATCTTATAGTTCAATTGGCAAACAGGACCGTACAAAAACCTGTGAAAATATCCCCAATGTAACAGAACAAAGAATGAATGAGAGCGACTTCTCCCAGGCTGGGAAAGAGAAGTTGAAGCAGATTATTAAGTTGGACTCTGTGGCTAGATTCGAAGATTCCATGCTAAAGAAGGAGACTATTAGCAGAGGAATGAAGAAGTGGATCTTATGTGCAACAGAGAAAGATCGTTTTTGTCGGGATCGAGAGTGGGAACAAACCCCGGCGGGCCGAGGGTCCCACAGGAGTACGTGTTAGAGGTTGTGCGTGGCGTGCATGAAGGGCTAGGTCATACGGGCGTACAACCTACACGTAAGGAGTTGGAGAGTCAGGAGCTCTGGATTCCCATGAAGCAAATTCACAAGGTGCTGCATGACTGTGTGGTATTTGGTCAATACAAACTCAGGACGATGCAGGCACCTAGTGGATGAACAAACTGGCAGGTGTCACGGGTGGCACTTGTTAACAGTAAGAAAAACAAGAAGGCAACGGTGTTGCTATCATGCTGAAACGATTCTGTGGGTCGTTGGGCTTTCCAAAGGAACTGAGAGCTGATGATGGGACACACTGTCACAACGTACAAGTGGATCACTAGTGTCAGACTTTTGGGGTAATGCGTTTTCTCACTGCCCCCCACAACTCAAGCCAGCAAAGTTGAAAGAAAGAATGAAAGAAAGAGCCATAGGTTTAGCCAACACATTGGATTAGCTAAACATGCTAATACCAAGGAATGCACTAAAACTGTGGAAGTAGGACAAGCCTTGAATGACAGGCGTTGAGCTGGAAGACCCTCCCCCGGTGAGGAGCTTAACCAACGTCAATTTAACACGCTGGACAGTAGCGGGGCCTCAAGGTTAAAGAGGAACAACCAGCCTCCAACACTTCATTTGAGGTTGGACAAAAGGTGTGGGTCAGAGCACAGGATCACCCATCAGCAGTTGCAGTGGAGCACAAATGGAACGCCACAGACAAAGTGATGAGAATATTAGACAATAACACGGTTGTGTTAACAAAAGCAGGGAATCCAATAAATAGAGCAACTGTAGCCAATTCCTAGCTAATTCAAACCAGAAACCGGATTATGGCCAATGAACCAAGTACCATGCTCCCCTATCGTAGAATGGCCACTATATGCGGGGGAGTTATCTTAAGAAGAACAACCTCAGAGCTTTTGGGCAGGTAGGGCTCTGAAGACCTTGGAGTACGCCAAGAGAAGATACCTGTCAGCAGAATGCGAAATGATGAAGTGGAACAAGCTGTAAAACAGCTGTGAAGTCAACATGGAACCTACTGGCCTACCCATTTGGTGGGAAGGACCAGGAGAAGTTAGGCCCCTCAAAACTTGAGGTGAAGATAAAAGACGAAAAGATTAGCCCCTCAAATCTGAGGTGAAGAACAAAGATGAAGAAATTATCCCCTCTGAGGCGAAGAACCTGAGGCGAAGAGAAAATATAAAGATTAAAAAATAAACCCCTCAGAACTGAGGTGAAAAGAAAAGATGTACGGGAGTACAACTGAAGCCAGTAAAGGTGGATACCTTTATTTGTGGGAAAAACTAGGACCACAGTTTTGCCAAGAGTAATGATCTTCACACAATGGGAATTGAGTGAAAGAGGCCCAAAAGATTGTACCTGTGAATGGGAGGGGACTATGGTGAAGTACTATGTAAATTGTCAAACGAGGATGCTGTAGATTCCCAGAACAGCTGCACAAAGTGTAGACACGCCCATAAGACCTGACTCCACCCAGTGGATTAAAGTCTCTGTAAGGATGGTCGTGGCACCTTACAAAGGAGTGTATTCAGTGGGAGCTACGAGACAGCTGATCAAAGACAATAAAGAAGACACAGAAAAGTCCCAACCCAGTTAAACAGAGAAAAAGCGAAGAGTACTGAACGATTGGGCCAGCAAGACATTTCTGAGGAAATGGAAGCACATGAACAAGGAAATGGACAACTAAAAACTGAACGACGGGGCGCTAGAATCATCAAAGGATCTCATCATCGCAGAAAGAAAGGTAGAGAATCATTAAATCAAATCATGAGGTGTCCGAATCATATCTGGAAAGGGAGAGGTAATATAAAATCTGCAAAAATCATTGAGACATGCTCGTCTTGGGACAGAGCCCCGCTTTATGATGACTCAGACTCAGAGGACGAGGCATCCACTCATGTGTGGAATTTGCTGATTCAACGATCCAGGAGAGGTCCGTATCAACCAGCTCTAATTGTACGGAACGAACTAGTAAAGTTAGACCGCCCCAGAAATCAGAGTCAGAGTCAGAGAGTCAGAGAGAATTTATTGTCATTTGCACCGCATGTAGTACATGTGTTGAAAACGAGATTATGTACACAGGGTCCCAGTTACATCCAACAACAAATGCAAGAGAAATACAATAATAACATCTAGGATTAACTAAGAGAGACATCACATCAGCTAGTAATACACTAAGCCCTAATGTAGTAGAAAAACATCATTATAAACAGCAGCACGAACATGAGCAGATGGTCACAGATGAACGCAGCAACAAGAAACAGATCAGTACAGTATCAGTATGATGTGACATTTTGCAGTGTTTATTCTTATTATTTATTTATTCATGAGTCTGACAGCCTCAGGGTAGAAGCTGTTTCTCAGTCTAGTGGTTCTACATTTGATGCTCCTCAACCTCCGTCCCGAGGGGAGTGGTGCAAAGAGTGAGTGTGCTGGGTGAGTGAGGTCTTTCATGATGCAGGTGGCTCTTTTTCTGCATCTGGAGGTGTAAATGTCTGTGATGGTGGGGAGACTGACTCCCACAGACTTCTGTGCAGCCTTCACCACTCTCTGCAGAGCTTTTCTCTCTGCAACTGTGCAGCCTCCATGCCACACGTTGATGCTGGAGCACAGGACGCTCTCCACTGCACACCTGTAGAACGAGGTGAGGACTGGGCTTCTCAGACCGGCTCGTCTCAGCCGTCTGAGGAAGTAGAGTCTCTGATGACCTTTCTTGATCAGGCTGGTGGTGTTGTTGCTCCAGCTGAGGTTATCATTCAAGTGTACACCCAGGTATTTGTAGCTGGAGACCACCTCCACCGCAGATCCACCTATATACAGTGGGGTGTGGGTGTGTTTGTTCCTTCTGAAGTCCACAATCATCTCCTTCGTCTTCTTCACATTCATGACTACACCTTAAACTTTAACAGAACCAAAAATTATTACTGCTCATGTGTAATGTCCTACAGGAGCAAAGACCTGACTAGAGGGTCTCATAGGTGTGCCCCTGATTACGCAGTAACAAAAGACTCATGGAGATTGCCATACAACCCCAGCCCAATGGGGACACCATGGATCTTCAATGTTGTCTATTTGAAAGTATTTGGAATACAGTTCAAAATCAGATGGGGCCATAATTATAGAGAGCCACATCAAACACATTTCTGCGAGATCTCCATAGGGGAATTGGAGGTTTGGACAACAAGCCGAGCTATGAAAATAAGCATCTACAACCGGGAAACTAACCCAAACAAAATAGTGGTTGAAAACACTGAACTGCCCCTACGAATGCTGTGTGATCGAGTCTGCACAACCATCAACGATTGGGAAGAATACCCAGTACGAATGGCTTACAGGACGACTGTATCGTACAGAGGACACCCACTTGTCAGTACGGTAACAGCGTTGGAAGAATGGGGTGAACACTATGTGCAATATGGAAGAAAATCCAGGGAAATGTTCAGACAGAGACTGTGGGAGGCGGAGGAACAGCACCGAAGAGGTGAGGACCCATCTGACGAACCTTTTTGTGGGCTGCAAGGCCCCCAGCTTGAACCTACATGTTGGGGGGTCTACCAATGGAAGTGGGTGTGGAGAGGGTTGAGACCAGAATTGCCACACCCATCGCCTCTCTGTGTGGAACTGTACAAAGGACGTGTGAAGGGAAAGGAGGGCCAAGTCCCAGTGTGAGTCAAATGCGACCACATTGGGCCCGAAAATACTAGCCCTAAAGATAGCAAAAGGCATTGTATGGTTCGACAAACCCAAAATTGACATCTCTATATGGGAAAACTACACCAAGAACTATTTCTACACAAACACTAATAATACCAGAAAGTCTCATTTGGATGAACCTCGAGAAGAATATCACCCTAAGCTTTGTCCTCCAACCTCACCATGGATATTTAATGTGGTCTACATGACGATAAAAGGAATAAGTATCAAATTGAGAAGGGGACCAAACCCCAACAGAAATGGCACCTGGAAGGACCCCAGCCTGAACCTACCGAATGGCTGGTGATTCGGTGGAAGTGGGTATGGTAAAGATTGCAACCTGGATGGCCACACCCCTCTCCACTATATCTGGAGCTCCTCAAAGATCGAGTGACCACAACTCACAGGCGCTCGAGGAGGAAGCCCAGAGCTAAAAGAAGCAAAGTCTTTGAAAAGAAACTCTCTCAACATGACAAGTCTGGAAAGTAGACTAAGTCGAGATGATTCAAACAGCGATGCAGATCCACACATCAATAAAGAAGATCCACACATCTATGAAGATGTACCACAAATCTATGAAGATATGGCGACCCCTGACCGACCTAAGGACTGTTTAAGGATTATGAGAATGGATAAAGCAACTTGTCTACGAACCCTGCTGCGGGGATTCGTAGTGTTAATAGGCTTAGTTATGTTGTTGGTTATTTTGTATCAAGCCGGAATCAGACCATGGAGCCTAACGCATGTAAAAGTCTCCCATGGGAGATCCAAATATGCAAACATGACCTGCTGGGAAACCACGCAAAGAGACATCTTCGTACCATGGGACAGAAATGAAACTGTTGAAAATCTTACCAAGACCTGGGAAAGAGTAAGACTAGCAGGCTATCCAGCTTGGATGTACCAGCTGGGAAACACCCCTGAATGGGTGTCTGCAGTAGAGGCTGAGAACCTAACGGGGCCTGACAAACCCCACTTCAAGGTAATCAATCTACTGATTTTGCCTGAAGGAATTGTGACCTGGATAATGCTCCTGAATCACAACATAAAAAGGACAACGAGATGTAACTGGATTCATCTGGACAAAGAAACCCCTGAATGGCACTGTGATTGGGGCTGTAGACCACTAATGGGATTATGCCACCAAGGATATTGGAAGGCTGAAGTGATTTATCCTGCCCCACCGAAGGATGACAGCTGCCAAGCCATACTCCCTCGTTGGGAATTTTGGGGCAATATTCATCTGGACTGTGACAAAGTCCCTCCTTTCATCAGAAGAAACCGAACTGGAGAACATCAAAACCTAACCAAAAGTCAAGACTGTCCACACCGTAAAACACAAGACGGTGCCAGAATCAACGCTACTGAGCAAAGTCCCAAAGTGCGACCCAGGAGGTTTGATTCCGAAAGCAGAAAGAAATTGATAATTTTAGCCAACACCGCTTAAAAACCCTCCCCGGCTCTTGCTAGTAGTTTACTTATTTACTTCTTTACTTATTTCACTTATTTACTTATTTACAATGTTCTGATACAACCGGCCCAGCTAAGCCGGAAGAACCTGACGACGCTATCCCAGTCAGACCAGCAGTAGCTGATCCCATTGACTCAGAGTCTGACCTGATTCTTGAAGACCTACTGTAACACCACCGCTTCAGTAGGTGTGGATGGCAATGCTGCCTACTCGCCTGAAGGATATCTGAAGCCAGGGAGAATGCTGAAACAACTGATGCCTCATGCCAGTGAGAATGCTGATCCTGATGCTCGATCAACAAGGGAGAACGAAGAATCATTGACCACTACAGGATCTCCGGAGATGACCTGAGGAGATGACCTGAGGAGGACGACCTCACCTCAGTCGGGCGGCACACGTGGAACTGACCAGGATGACTACACCATGATGGATGTTGAGAGAAAGCGAACAGCAGTCCAGGGTCCAGAGGCACCAAGGATCCTGCGCGACAAGTCGACGACATCTCGGGGTCCCAGGCGGGGACACAGATGACACGATGAGTGTTAGAGGACTTGTTTGAGCAGTACCGCCTGTTTTCAAGCAGGGGATGTCAAAATATGCAGGACTTTTGGGTTGAAAACAGACTTATACTGCTGCAAAGATCTTTACAACACATATACACACACATGGTAAGTTGCCTTTGGCACAGGGCTGAGAGCAGGGTGTAATAACACACCGTCAGTAACCCTAGATTAGTTTAATTTATATGGCATTTTAAACTCATATGTTTTTATTTTTAGGCTTTGGTTGTATTTTAGTAAACGGTCTTTGAGTTGTTGTGTGTTCAGTTAACCCTGTGCTATAAGAAATATAAGATTGAGTCAGGCCTCACATTAACACACGCACAGCAAAGGTCATATATGCATGCTCACTCAGGCCCAGGAGGCCTGAACAGAATTAGGTCCAGTAGATAAGGCAAACCTTTCTGCTGTTAGTTTTGCTGTGTTTTGCTGTGTTGTCAAATGAGCTGAAGGCCTCTTAAAACAGAGCTCTGTGATTTAAGGCCTGTTAAAAATGAAGAGTTTTTAAAGCATTTGAAGCAAAGATAATTAAAATAAAATGTAATCTTTGAATGAGCACTTTTCATGCTACAGCAGCCAGACACAGAGGCTCTAACGCACACACACACACCCACGCGTACACGAGCACACGCACCCACTCCCACACACATACATTTTAGTGTGAGGAGCACGGTCTCTTATCTTAAACACAGCTGAGACACAGGAGAAAGTCAGGCCTTGGTTCAAAAGAAAAGTGAAAAGCTTCAGATGGGAATGTGAACTTTTGTGAAACAGAATTCTATTGAAGCAAAATGTTTTCTGGATGTTAAGTGATTGACTGAATATGCAGAATTATGTATTGAGAAGTAAAATGTATGTTATTTTATGTTTTCTTTTATGATTCACAGCAAACTAAAGGATGCTCCACTGCTGAGGGTTGAAAAATAGTTTTAAATATTACATAGCACGTTGAAAGAGTGTTTTTTCCACAGTTTGAGTAAATTTAGGTAAAAGTTGAGGAACTGGGTGAAAGGTGACCAGAGTGTTCATGAGCTGAGGGAGGGCTGAGAGCTGAGAGACGTTATGTCATTGTTTGGTGAGGGCTGGACAGGAGGTGTGGACTTCACATCACCAGTGCCCAGTCAGAACATAATAAAATGATGTAACTTTCTGAGGAGGGGAACTGAAGCCCCCTCTCTGGACTATAAATAAAGGCTGTCTGAGAAGAAAAATTGCTGAGTTTTGGACTTTTGAAGAACTCTTGTGGATTATGGACTGATGCTCTCTGGAAGCCGAACAGAAGAAATAAGGATTTTCTAAAAAGGGATTCTTTTTGGACAAAGAGACCCTTTTCCCTCAGCCTGGAATATTTTTTATTTCTTCACAATTTGGACTGGCTTCAGAGATGGAATAATTTCCTATTCTTTTGGAAATCCCTTGTGGCACTTTCTGACAAAAAAAGGTAGGTTATATTCCCAGTTTAATCCACAACTAAATTTATATTAAGAGTAAATTATTAATAACAGTAAAAAAGCCTCCTTTTATACAAGAAGATTAAATAATCGGTTGAAACCAACAAAGCGGAGATCTTCTCGCTGAAAGCGGACGGGTTTATCAGCTTGTTTGAGCTAAAAAGAACACGGAGTTCTTTTTTGTCCTCCCTCCTGCTGCAAAATGGGCCTTTGAAAGCTCAACGGAGCTGTGAATGGATGTTTTTACATTTTTATCGGAGTAACTGATTTTTCCTGGATATAATTATTTTTGTTTCTACAAGATTTTTTTGTTTTATAACAATTCTGTGGAATAAACCTCAATTAATGGATTAAACCAATTTTTTTTCCCTTCTGAATGAATTAGGGATATTTTCCTTTCTGTTCATAACAGATTAAAAGGAGTTTAAAGAGAAGTTTTGTGCGTCGAGAGATCAGACTGCAGCAAGCTGAATGTTTGGGAAAATTGGGAAGATAAGAAGAACACAGTGTCCCTGTTCGTCTTCTAACTGCGGCTGAAGGCCTCTCGTCAGCTTGACAGAGCAATGAAGGATTAAAACATCATTTAAAGGAATATACTATTTTTCTGAACCCTTGATGTAAAGAAAGACATCAGCTTGGAGACCTGGTCACTGAGTACTGATTGTTTAAAGTCTGAGAGAACAGGATGTTCTTTCTTGTCACAGCCTGCTTTGAAAAGCCTTGATCATCAGTGCTGCACAACAAAAATTGATGGATTAAAAGCTGCCTTTTTGTGGAAGACTATTTTTCCTGATCTAAAAATATTTTTGTGGAACAAAACAACATCTTTTGAAGTTGCTTGAGTCATGAAGGATTCTTTGAATTTGCTGGATACTTTGGGAAAATTGGATTAATTCAAAAAGAGTTTTTCTCCTGGACAAAAGGAGTGCTCGTTGCGGCTGCAGCGAGCTGAATGTTTCGAAAACAATCTTTGATGGATTAAAGCTGATTTTGCCGAATGGATCCTGGAGATTGGAAAATCTGTTATTGTTTTGGGTCACTCGGTCTGACCACGGAGTGAGACCTGCCAGCTAGAAGCTGACTGACCTTGGATGAAAAGCCAGGAGAACACGATGTTCTAATTTTAACCTCAGGCCTGCTTGAAGGCCTTGCTCATCAGCATCGCAGAACAACTGAATGGATTACAATATCTTTGAATGGATAACACTTTTGAGGAATAATTGATTTGCCTAGGAGGATTACCAGATTTTTAACCCTGAACAGTTTTGATGGATTACAACTGGGATTTTTAACACGACAGAATTACCTGGAGGTTTTTCTGTGGAATTACAACGAAGACTTATTCAGTCTGCTGGAAGTGCAGACTTTCCTGACTGGATCATAGCAGGATTAAATGAAGATTTCTTTGGTGGGATTACAAAACAAGTTTTTCCTAGAGTGGATGATTACAAAACAAGTTTTTCCTGAAGATTAAAAACACAAGCTTTTCCTATGTGGGATTAAACAAAGATTTGTTCAGTCTGCTGGAGTGCAGACTTCTGACTGGAGTGCAACAGCATCACCTGGAGGTGACAAGATTTCCTGATAGGATTAAAATAAGTTTTCCTGGTGGAGATAAAAACACAAGTTGGAACACACCAAGATTACCTGGGTGGATTAAACATATTTGATCGGAATCAGATTATTATAGAATAAACCAACATTTTAGAAGATTATACAAATTATACATTGGAGTAGAACTCAATTCAATTAAAGCTAAAAACACATTAAAGCCCAGCGTGTGGAGGACATCTTTGGTGAGCTGTGAATCACTTAACTCTCTTAAATGCAAATCATGTAACCTGATTAAATCTTTTTCTGTAGTAAGTAGTGCTTATGCTGTTTCCCCTGCAACTAAATAATAAAGAAACATAAAAACGTACAAATTTGGATTTTTCCTTTGACTCACCTTGATATTAAATGATGGGAAACTTGGTTCAAAGATAACAACAAGATTATTGGAGGTTTTAAATGGTTGTGTTAGCCAAAAAGATATAAACAATATCCTGGAACCTTATTTTCCTAGGTTCTAAAACTAACCAGACGGATAACAATAACAATCTACTAGAGGTAATCTGTCGTTAATGTGTGTTTCTCCGTGGGATACGATCTGACTCCATTCTGCTAAGTCGGACTATCGGCGGAGTGAAACAGGGTGTGACATGCAGATTTGAAGACAGTAACAGTCTGGTTGAATTACCTCGTCTCAGCCTTAATCCTAACTAATCTTGAGACATATCGGGTAATACTCGTGTGCAAGGATAAAAGTTAAAAAACCCGTTACTGGAGAGGCTGGAGTGAGGACTTGTTGCAAAATCCTGCAGCTAACCTCACTCACGTAGAATTAACAATAGTTATATGTTATATTATTATTATATGTTGGTCTGACTTTTTCTGCTCATCATCTGTGATTCATTGGAGAGTGTTTCATTATTAAGAGTTTAGCTCCTTGTCACCCAGGTAAAGACAGTACCGGTATATCAGTTCCCTTTCAGTCATGTTCTCTCGGTGCAACATACTTGCTATGGGAATTGCGCCTCCGCGATTACCTGAAGGAATATACTCACGCCTTTACGGCAGGGGCGTCACCGCCGCACCAGAGGCCCCGCCCTCTGGGTATTTAGGCGGTGAGCGCCCCTCCATCTTCCTCTTTTTTGCCCTTCACCTCGCTTAAACACCTGAACTTCGCGGGACTTCTCTGTTGTCGCATCGCTCGACTGAGGTGAGCTCGCTCCCTACACTGAGCGTACAGAGAAATTTTCCTGCGCACTGCTGGGCTGGCGAAAGCTAGTCCGGCATTTTTCTACTCACCCTTAGAAGTTTTCTTCTTTTCCGCAGGTTTTCGCTCGACGGCGCTAACTGCGTCACAACCTAAAAGAACCTGCTAACCTTAGCAGGCTGTTGAGCGAAAGAAAAGACGACTGAGAAGACGACTTTGAAGAAAAAAACAAATCAACTCGATGCTTCTCAGGACATGGCTCCCGAGAAGGGAAGACAGAAGACAAGGAGGAGAAAGACCAGGACGACGAGTCCTCGCTCGCGCCCTTGCCCCAGTGGCTGTGACCGTTCCCTTTCGGCGATGGACACCCACGAGGCCTGTCCTGTCTGCACGCAAGGAAGGCGCTGGAACTCCTCGTCTCTTGCCCTCACTGCCGTCGAATGTTGACCGCAGCGAGGAGACGACGGGCTGTCGCGCTGGCCAAATCCAGGGCTGGAAGCGCGGCGCTCAAGGTCGCACGTCGGCTTCCCCCTGCTCCGGAACCCGATAACGTGGACCTGGAATGCAGCGGACGAGTCGGAGAGGACAAAATGTCGGATTCCTCGGGTGCCGCCGAGGACTCGACGTCTGAAATGTCCGACCTAGACGCCGATTTTGGTGACAAGGGAGAACTCGTGAGTTCCTCCCAGAACCTGGCGCACATCCTCCCGGAACCGGACCTGTCAGTACCGGCCCTGTTCGACTTGTGTCGTAGGGCAGCGGATGCTCTGCAGATCACGTGGCCGAGCCCGACGCCTCGCCAGCAGGCTACGAGGCTAGCGGGAAGCTACTTCCACGCGAAGCAACCAACAACGTCACAAAAGATGCCCATCTTTCCGGACTTCCTCACGGAGCTCAAACGTTCCTGGGAGGATCCCGGAGCTTCTATCATGCTCCCATTGTCCCGGCTCCTCGACGTGGCGGGAATGGAAGCAGTAGGCCTCGACAGCACTCCCCCCATCGAGGAGACTCTGGC
>JBBPBX010053089.1:0-13901 GCA_038048925.1 Garcialebias charrua
TTCTTGTGTCTGGAAAGTAGACTTGACCATTAGATTGAAGACAATTAAGCTCACATAGCCAGGTCACATCTGGCTTGGAGTGGCCTCTCATCAAACATCTCATTGTAAAAGCATTTATCTTTTAGGAACTGTAGCTGATTTTGTACAGAATATGTATTTTTGAAATGACAAAATGCCAGTTTCCTGTACATCAACCAGTCTTCATAGATGGCCTTTAATTTTTTTAGACTTGTTAATAGGATGGAACACAACACAATGCAATATATGGTATAGTCGTTATACATACAGCACCCTGACATTACCGTATTTTCTGTCGTACACATCGCATCAGTCCAAATATGTCTAACAAAGTGGAAAAATCTATAAATGTTATAAAAATCCATAAATGTCAATGTTTCAGGTGTCTCTTGTAAATGACAAAATGCCAGTTTCCTGTACATCAACCAGTCTTCATAGATGGCCTTTAATTTTTTTAGACTTGTTAATAGGATGGAACACAACACAATGCAATATATGGTATAGTCGTTATACATACAGCACCCTGACATTACCGTATTTTCTGTCGTACACATCGCATCAGTCCAAATATGTCTAACAAAGTGGAAAAATCTATAAATGTTATAAAAATCCATAAATGTCAATGTTTCAGGTCTCTCTTGTAAATGAGTCCTCGAGGCTCATTGAATGAATGGGAAAAAAAGCCACTTTGCCATATACGTTGCATCTATTACAGTATGCGCCACCGCTGATGTGTCACGTTTGTTACGCATCACTGCTGACAACCCAGAAATGTGGGCCGGTGTTGTGCCAAAAATTGATGGGCTGCCAAATGGCTGCCACAGGAGCATGCACGGGAGGACTTTAATAAATAAATAAAAAATAAATGTCAAATTTTTGTCATCTGTGTATGTTTCCCATACTTGACAGACGAAATTGGCCTCTGCATTTAACCCAACCACCACCAGGTGGTGCAGTGAGCAGCCGTAGTCAGCGCCCGGGGAGCTGGGGAAAATAGGTAACAATAATTTAACAAGATTAACACTTAAAAATAATTATTTGTTTGCTCGAAATTATAATAAAGGTGCATCTCAGTCTAACTTCTGCTTAATAAATGCACTTTGACGGTCAAATCAGCTGTATTTTGCCGGGGCGGTGCAAAGAAATGAAGCTAATTCGGTTGCTCCAGGCAGACGATGGTGGCAAGCCGATTGCATCAGTAATATAGGGCGGCCGTGGTGTAGTGGTAATGGCAGTCGTCTCCCGATCGGAAAGTTGGCGGTTCGACTCCCGGGACCCGCACCATGTGTCGTTGTGTCCTTGGGCAAGACACTTAACCCTGAGTTGCTCCCGGTAGGACTGGAAAGCACCTTGCATGGTAGTCTGCCGCCACCGGTTTATGAATGTGTGTAGCATTCAATATATGTGTAGCACTTTGAGATTTTCAGTAATGAAAAGTGCGTTATAAATTGAATTAATTATTATTATAATAATTATTATTATAATAGTCACTTTCACCTATTACATTATACAACGACATGCCCTACTACTCGAGTGCCATCTAGCGGCTGAAAATGGCAGTGTTCAAAAAAATTCTGTCGGAATGAATGAAAACAGTCATATCTCAGCCAAAAATTGGTTTATAAATACCGTATGGGAAAAAATCCATAAATACATCGCTTCGGCGTGTAAGTCTCAGAGCATGCAAATTATGCAAAAAACAACAACTTGTACAGCGAAAAATACGGTAGTTATACACATTGTCCACTCACAGATTTATCCCAAAGGACTTAGTTTCTGTGTATGCAAATGTTCTGTAACTTGATGCAAAGTGGACCCCCCTGACCCAGATCTTGATCCTGGCAAATGCAATGTTCAGGATGCAGGTCAGTTGAGTTGATAGTCTTTCAGGAAATCCAGGAAACATCTGTATACAAACTACTCAAAAAATGTTGCCATGCAATAATTAGAGCAAACACTTTTGCATATGAAGACTGAGCAGTTTAAATCTCAAAGCTGAAGCTTCACAGTGATGCTGAGTTCAAACGGTTTTAATCAGCTGCAACAGAACAAAACAACAGCTTCAGACATTTAGATGTGTGTTGACAACTAGATGTATAAATTAGGGGTGTAATGGTACACTAAAATCACATTTCGGTTCGGTTCAGTTTCAAGGAGGTCTCGGTGCGGTTAATTTTCAGTACAAAAAAGGCCATAATGAAGATTTACAAAATGTTTATTTTGAAAATATGCCAAGTAAACAATATGTTTGTATAAAAATAAATAAATCAAAGTCAACTTTATTGTCAGAACTGCAATATGTACAGGACATACACAGGATTGAAATTGCGTTTCTCTCAGTCCCTCGGTGCAACAGTAACCATCTAAACACTAAAACATTTAATAAACATAAGCATAAAATAGTAAAAGTGTAACACTGTCCTGAGTTTTTTCATAGTAGTATAAAAGTATGAAAATTTACACCAACACTGAAACACCAAACACCCCTAAAACACCAAACACCCAATGAACATAAGCATAAAATGAAATAATAAAAGTGTAATACTGTCCTGAGTTTTTTCATAGTAGTATAAAAAGTATAAAAAGTATATCTATAAAATAAACTGAAGGTTCTAGCATTGACATTTGCAAAGAGTGGCACAGCAGCATATGAGTTAATGTACACAGTATATGTATGAGGTAGTTGATGTTGGTATAGAGGCAAAGTGGCATATGCAGTAAGGCACATAAGGCACATTTGGCATCCTTAGATAAGGCTAGTCAGAGAATACTGTATATGTATCAGCAGTAGTGTAGATATAAAAGTAGTGTAAATGTAAACAGTAGTAATAAATGTAAAACAGTAGTAATAAATGTAAACCGTATTAATAAATGTAAACAGTGAATGTAAACAGTAGTATGACTATAGGCAGTAATGTAATACAAACATTAGTGCAAATATGAGAAGTAGTGCAAACTGAATGAGCACATGACCGAGAGTTTAGTGAATAACCCGTTTGATGACACAGGGTCCAGTGTTAAAAACTTTGTGTTGAGTGGTAATGTGTGAGAAAGTTTTTTGTGTTAAGGCAGTTCAAATGGGAGGGGAGGCAGAGCAGGCAGAGTGTTTAGCATTCTGACTGCCTGATGAACAGAGCTGTCTCTCAGTCTGCTGGTTCGAGCCTGGAGACTCCTCAGTCTCCTCCCTGATGGCAGCAGTCTAAAGCGGCTGTGTAGTGGGTGTGTGGGATCACCTGCCATGCAGTGGGCTTTCCGAGTGAGGCGTTTGCTAGGAATGTGCGATATGGCCTAAAATTCATATCACGATATGTATTGTGAAGGGTGGCGATAACGATATATATCGCGATATGTTTTTGGTATAAAAATTGCAATAGAAATGAAAAAAAAAAAGCATAGGGTGTCCTTTTGCCATAATTTATTTTGAAAACTGCTACACCACAAAATAATCTCTATTAAGAAAATGTCACTACTGTACTAGGTCCAGAGTTTTTAAATAATTAACAACTCAAGCATTAGGCTTCTTTCTTGCAGTGCAAAACAGTGCAAAATATAAAAATATCTTGTGTAGTTTTAGCCATAAGTTTTAAACTAAAGAATATGTTGTTAACTCTTAACAGTTTCCAATATTGTCACTTAAGAAACGAACAGCAGAGCAGCATTTTACACTGAAAACACTTCACCCTCCAACCCTCTAGAGGGCGTCCCCTTCAGCTTTAAGGAGAGCTGACAAGGCGACCAGAAGAAGAACCAGTTTACTCTGTGGCTTTGACCAGAGGGTCTCGCAGTAAAATCACACAACACAGCGTTCTATTCACAGATCAGAGGGCAGGTTTCTCTCAAGCTGACCAACGCTTACTTTAACTTTCGACACACACAAAAAAAAACTTTCGACGGAACGCAGCGTTTTGCGCATGCGTCCGAATAAGGCAAAACTACGGCAAGTCGGACGAAGTTAGCATATAGCTTCAATACTTAGCACTCGAAGAAAAGACTTTAACACCACTTATGCACAGTTTTAAACTAAAAAAAAGTATCGATTAACTCTGACAACTCTAATTTAAAGCTGACCAACGCTTACTTTAACTTTTGACAACAAAAAAAACTCGACGGAACGCAGCGTTCTGCGCATGCGTCCGAATATGGCAACACAAGCCGGACGAAGTTAGCTTGTAGCTTAGCACTCGAAGAAATATACTTTTAACATCACTTACGCACAGTTTTCAACACAAAAAAGTATCGATTAACTCTGACAACTTTGATTGTACACTTCAACACCACTTATGCACAGTTTTAAACTAAAAAAAGTAAAGATTAAATCGGACAACTGTGATTTTCTGCGGTTAGCCGGTAGAAGGCAGATCTCTATCGTAGGCTAAATTTATATCGTTTATACCGTGTACCGGTTATACCGCGCATCCCTAGCGTTTGCTGTGTAAGTCCTGCAGTGAGGGCAAGGAGGTGCCGACGATCTTCTCAGCTGCTCTCACGATGCGCTGGAGGCTCTTGCGGCATGATGCAGTACATGCACCAAACCACACCGTGATGCAGCTGGTCAGGACACTTTCTATGGCACCTCTGTAGAAGGTGCACATGATGGGGGTTGAAGCTCCAGCCCTTTTCAGCTTGCGGAGAAAGTAGAGGCGCTGGTGAGCCTTCTTGGCCAGTGCTGCAGTGTTCCTGCTCCAGGACAGGTCCTTCGAGACGTGCACTCCCAGGAACTTGGTGCTGTCCACTCTCTCCACTGCGGTGCTGTTGATGGTCAGAGGGGCATGTTGTGCATCCCTCTTCCTGAAGTCCACGACAATCTCCTTTGTCTTCTCCACGTTGAGAGTGAGATTGTTGTGTCCGCACCACAAGACCAAGCGGCTCACCTCACAAATGCAACCCATTTGGATGGTATTTTAAACAAACAGCACTCTTTACAATAAATAAACTATACTAACAATAATAAAAATCTAGTTTTAACTAATCAAGTTTTAAGTTTTTGTCCAAAAAGACCAACATGTCCACATTTTCTGCCAAAAGCACAGATCTAGTTTCAGTGAATATCTCCATCGGTGGAGAAAACCGCTCACTAGCAACAGTAGCAAGAGTAAAGAGGTAGCACTTTGCTAATTTTGCAGTGTAGCTGTGTTTGGCCTCGTTACTCACAACATCTTCTTGGATCTGCTCCCACCTGTCCCTGGAAAAGTTCAGAGTTCAGTCATCACAGACTTCTTAGCTGGAGGTGATCTCTGGTATATTTCCCTGAAGAGGAAGAAGACTCAGCTGCTATTTCTGTCCCAGACTGAAAATAAAATACAAAGAGGTAAAAAATGAGTTAATAAGATTATAATTTTAAATAAAAAAGTTAATTAGATAATAATAATAATAATAATAATAAATAATAATAATAAATAACAATACCTCTTCTTGAATGGTCATCATTTGATATGAGGTGGTTGAATATTCTCTGGGTCATCATCTTCATGTGGCAGGGCTTTAAATCGGCTCCAGAACTTGTTGACAATATCAGTTTTAGCTTTTTCATAAAGTGCAAAGTGCTGCTACAACTTCTTGGCTGAAGTGTTGACGTGATGGGATATCATAAGCAGCAGGACTCAATAACTTTAAAGCCGGCACATCAACAACAGAATACGGACGTAGATCCAGAGCTTTAGAACCTCCTACAGTTTATGTTATTGATTTAGACCAGTCTGAATTACCTGATAAAGGTTGTTTTATTGCTGCTGTTATCTGTCTTTGCACCAACCAAGCTGCTTTTCTGTAGAAGAGACGTTCACGTTTGGATGACGTCTTTCAAGTTAGATGTGTTACCTGCTGCAGATCCAATCTCCGTGAAACAACGTTGACACACAGCTTTGTCCACTTGTCTAGTCGTCTTTTAACAAGAAAGCCATACTGTTCCCAAACAGGAGACCACAACGAGATTCTAGGCTGCTAATGCTACGCGTGCTGCAAGACTATAGTGCCATGCTGAAACGCACTTACGAACTTAAGTTCCGCGGCGCATAATCTCTCGTTAATAAAATGTAATGAGTGAAAAAATAACCGAAACGGTACGCACATGGACCGAACATGCTGTACCAAAACGGTTCAATACACCCACGTGTACCGTTACACCCCTAGTATATATTGGTGGAGGACTTCAACAATTACCTAGTTATTACCCTCAACCAAAAGGTGAAGGCAGATGTTATTATTTTTTCTGTGTTTGTGTTCACATGTCTTTGAGCAAAATATTTCACGATCCACTCGATGAATTTTAATGAAACTTTCAGAAAGTAATCAGTTGATGTGCATCTACACTTTTTGCCAAATTCAAGATGGCTATCGTAGCTAATCAACATTAAAAATGACTATAACAGTCAGTTTTACAAAAATTGAGCAAAAAAATTGATGGGGTAATAGCTAAGAGTTATTCACAACACGCACTTTGAGCTTCTCATCTCGTAACAAATCCTTTTGTCAAATTAAGAATAGGCTAAAACTCAGACAAGAAAGGCAGCAGAAGATGTGCGTTATTTTAAAAAAAATGCAAGACGTTTAATTTTCAAACCAATGCTCATGGTTGTTACTTTGTGTTTAACTATCAAATGACAAGTGTTAGCTGTGTGTTGAAGCTTCATGTCAACAACCAGTAGCTGGGTCTTCATCCAGACAGTTATACAGACAGAAAAACTCTTGCCAAATGAAGCCTTCATGCTGCAAAACAAAAGGTTAGTTTGGCCAAATCTGAACTGACATCATTGGCAACAGCTGCAGGCTGCATGCGCTGTGTGTTTCTGCACGCGTGTAATTGTTGCTGTGTGTCTACGTCTTTGTGTTTGTGTGTTTGCGTCTGTCAAGACGAGGTGACCTGATTGCTCAGCTGAGCAGCGAGGAAAGATCCTGACGGCCTTGTGTCGTCATTAGAAAGCATGGGAAACGGACCGCAATGCACCCCGGTTGGCAACACACCCTCTTACCGTCTGTGCGTTTTGTGTATGTCTGATGCCTTCCTTCTACACCCCCACCATGTGCACACTTACTCACAGTGGCATGCCTGACCATGCCAAAGCAGGCTGGAAAATGCTGAATGATCTGCTGCTGGCTGAGCGCTGCAGTGTCAGCTCTAAGCCACACAACAAACAGGCTAAATCCAGTCTAAATGGTTTTTAGCCTTATTGTTGTAAGGATAGAACTGGTTTCAACAGGACCTCTGTCCTTAGTCCAGATCAAATGTGCCAACAGCTAGTCCCATGTGCAGTTGAAGTGTTGCTCCATGTTTGACAAAAGAAAACAAAGAGTTTTACAGGCAGCATCACAAGGTGTGAGTTATTTTTAGTAAATCAGGTCTCGCTCAACGTATCAAGCCTTGCAGAGTTACGATCATCTTCTCCATGAACATAATTCAGTTTGACCAGTTAAAGGTCTTGTCATCCCCCCCCACGAACTCATAAAATTGCTTACCATAGAGATGGCTTCCAATCCCCCGGGGGCTTCACTTCAGTAGACAGGTGATCTGTGTTTTTGTGAGTAAGGCCTAATACTAGCCCCATCCCTCCTCTGCTGCTCCGTCTTATTACTTGCTACAACCTTCCAGTTTTGTCCAGAGGAGAGTAACGAAATATGATGGGTTTCAAGCAGCACGTTGAAAGGCTGAAGGAGGTAAGGAGGCTGCAAGGAGAGGTGAGGCTCGAGTGGTTCGGGTGAAGGAAGGACACACAGAGAAAGCACAGAATACAGTAGAGCAGAAGGTGGGGGGGCCAGAAGGAGTATTGATGAAGCCCAGATAAGTGAGGGATTAGTGGATGTGCAATGAGCCTGGAGCTGCTGCTCCCCCATTCAGCCGAGTGGTGAAGTGGCTCCTCTTAATTAACTGCCAAAATTAAAATGGCATGCTTTCATACGTGCACACACAAGGACAGCATTTATACTTTAGATCATCTCCATTCAAAACCTTTCAGTCAGCCAGAGTTTAGCATAGCGTTATGAACATAAAATTCTGTTTAACCTGTCCTTGAGGTCAGAAAATATATATTTTTAAAGAAAAATAGATCCACACAAATATTTTCCACTTGAACTTCAGCTTTGCTAAAAAAAAATAATTCAAACCTACAAAAAGCTATACGCAGATGAACACTTAATGACAAAATCACATACAAAACCTATAAAGTTAACACCTTTTAACCTCTAAGTTTTGCAAAATTCAAATGCCTGTGCATGTGTTTTTGATTGTGTTTTATGTATGGCACTCTGTCTGAGTCCACACATGAGACTCTTTCAGGTGTCTGTTTTCATGTCTAAGAGGAAACCCAGAGGCTCAGATTTCAGTGAGGGTCTCCTGTCTTGCTCTTCGGAGGTTAAAGTTTTTGCTGCAGAAGGGCAAAATGATTAAAGTGAGCTTCCTCAGATAAACACACCATTAATCATTTCTTTTCCTTATTTTTTATTGAGATATAACAGTGCATGTTTTTATTTTTTCCTTACAGCTGAGAAAAGTAGACTTGGTTACTACCTTTTTTTTTTTACTAGTTAAGTGACCATTGTCAAGACTATAAGAATCTTCAGTTTTTGAGAATCCAGAAGTTTGCCCTAACGTTCCCAGATTTCTGCAAACTAACTGTACATGTCCCAAACTAAAAAGGAGCTACAAATCCTGACATGGGAAATTTTTGAAAAGTACTTTGTACATCAGGCACCTTTCTGATGATTGATTTCACCCCAGCGGATACAAATAATAGCTAGAGAAACTGCATTCCCTGCAAAAATGCAGTGCGAGTGCTTATTGTAGAAGAACATGCCAAGAAACGGCTAAATTAGCTAAAAACATGCTGAAATGTAGCTGAAATGGAAGAACAAGCCTATTAGCAGAAGAAAGCAGAAAGACCACAGGTTTGCTTAATTACAGGTAGTCCCCGATTTACGAGCGAGATCCGTCACAACGAGGCGCTCGTAAACCGGAAATCTCGTAATTTGGAACGGCCGCCATTTCGCTCGTAAATCCGGAAATCCGCTCGTAAATTGGAACGGTTTTCGCTAGCGCACCTAAAAACACTCTATTTTCATCTAAAAACTACTTTTGAGTGCATAAAAATGATCGGAAACGTGTGTTTATATGCTTAACTTGCTAACTGAAGTGAAAAAACACATGAAAACTCAGTATTTTTTTCGTTTTTTCCAAAAATGTGCAGCTCGTAAGTCTGGAACCTCGCAGATCAGAGCGCTCGTAAATCGGGGACTACCTGTACCTGGTTGAAATAAGCAGAAAAGAGCACAAAAATTAGGAAATAAGCTTAAAAAAAATGAAATTACCAAAAAATTGCTGAAAAGTCGCTGAAAGCAGCTTTAACTACCAGAAGCAAGAACAAGAGCTGAAATGAGCTAAAAATGTGGATGTAACTGAAAATAAAAATTTTGTATAAAATTCATTCATTCATTCGTTCAACCTTTATTTAGTCAGGTAAATCTTTTGAACCTCATGGGCTCATTTGCGAAAGCGACCTGCTAAAACTAAAGAACAATGAACAGCAGTGGTAGAATTTCCTTAAACAATAAACAATAAACAAACAAACAATAAACAATAGAAAACAAAAGAGAGAAAAAAAAAAAGAAAGTTTTTTCCAGTGTAAGAGGAGGTGAAGAGACGACACAGGAGACAGGCTGCAGAACTTCACCTTTTAATCACATCTTACTAAACTGGCGGGAACCCGCCCAACACTGCTTTATATACCCACATAACATCCGGTCCTCTGGACCTTTCACAATAAAAGCATCCTGTAATACATTCGGTCCACTGGGTGTGAGTAGAGCCCCCTAGTGGTCCACCACACACGCCCCCCCAGAACACCCAGTAAGGTCCATCACTAGTCCCGCATTTTAGGTTTGATCAAACGACCAGAACGGCTGAACCTGGGCCCTGCGGAACCAGTCTGATGAAGCGGGCTACGAGGAGGGTCTGCAGAAGACTCGGGCTCCAATGGACGTTGAGAGTTTCCGGAAGAAGGACCGCCGTCCGTTAATAATGTGGATGGAGGTCTGCCTCTGCGAGGAGCTTGGGCCGTAACAACCTGATCATCTGACATAACATGAGCTGGTTTAAGCCTATCAATACAGACAGTCTCAGTACGACCCCCTAAATCCAAAATGAAATGTTTCGGACCTGGTTGAAGAACTCGAAACGGTCCATCATACAAAGGCTGTAGTGGTGTCCTGTGTGCATTGTGTTTGACAAAAACAAATTTAGAGGACTCCAGACTCTTAGGGACAAATGACTGCGGTAAACAATGGTGTACCGGACCGGGGACACGTAAAGGGGCCTCCTGAGGTGAAAGATGTAGCAACGGTGGGGCGAACTGTGGTGAGGGTCCCTCAGGTAAAAACTCACCGGGGACGCGCACAGAAAGGATTTTTTAAATAGCTAAATAGTAGCTGAAACTGACAGAAATAAGCTGAAAGGAAGATAACAAACTGAAATCAGAAAGAAGTTAGACGTTAGTAGAATGAAGTTTAGGCAGAAAGTATCAAAAAATACCACAAAAACTTGAATTAATCTTAAAACAGCTGAAATTTGCCCAAAACATGGTTGAACAGTAGCTGAAAGTCAGACAGAAGCTTAAACTACCAGAAGGAAGTGCAAAGAACTGAAATTAGCTTAAAAATTGGTTGTAACTGAAAAAGCTAAAATTAGCATAAAACAGCTATAACAAATAGTTCCTGAACTAACTGAAACTGACAGAAATAAGCTGAAAGGAGCATAATAAGCTGAAATTTGCAGGAAGAAGTTAATTAGGCTGAAAGTAGCAAAATAAATACGGTACCACAGAAACTTGAATTTATATGAAAACAGCATAAATTAGCTAAAAATGATAAAAAGGTAGCTGGAAAATGTAGAACAAGCTTAAATTAGCAGAAGAAAGCCGAAAAACATGTTTGCCCAATTAGGCTGAAAGGGGCACAAATTAGCAACAAAAAAAAAAAAGGAAATTATCTGAAAATCTGAAATGAGCAAAAACAGCTAAAAGTACCCAAAAAAGCAGAATTAAGCTAAAAACAAAGTACAAGAAGGAAGTGGATAGAGCAAATTGTTGCTGAATTAGGCTGAAGAAATTTGAAATGAGTGCAAAAGATGTGGAATTGGCTACAAATGCTAAAATTAGCATAAAATGGCTAAATAGAAGCTGAAATATCAGAAAAAACTGAAACTTGCAGAAACAAGCATAACAAGCTTAAACTAGCAGACAGTAGAATCATAAAAAAAGTTATAGTTAGCAGAAATAATCTGAAAGGAGCACAAAACACATTTAAAAAACCGCTGAAATTAGCTGAAAAATGTTTAAATTTGCACAAGGAGGCTGAAAGAAGCTGAACTAGAACAAAATGTGAAAGGAACAGTAAAAGGTTGTAAACATTTCTAAAGATTTGAAGGATGTAAAAGCATTCACACAATAAAAAGATCATCTAAATATCATATCCGGCTGAATTTGTTATTGGACACGGTGTATCTGGATAAAGCACACAAAACTTGAACATATTTTTTAAATGTTGTCCCTCTTTATGTTTTCTTTTTATCTTTACTGCTTCAATGCATGAACTGGCCAATTCCCTGTATTTGTTTTATCCCCTGGTTTTGCATCCTGGTGCATGTATTGTTGACATGCGTGCCTCTCTCTCTGTCTGTGCGCCCGTTTGCTGTCCTCGGTTTCTGACTCGCTCTTGGCTAATAGCTTCAAATGTCACAGCAGTTTAATTTCATGGAAACAAGCTGGTTGAAGAAATGACCCAGTGAGCTCTGTGCGGTTTGAGTCGAGTTTTGACATTTTTAGCCTAATGTGCTCATTAAAATGCATTGTTTGGACATTGTGTAAACACTTTATTGATAGGGAGTAATGATGTTTTATATGTAAGGTTAATTTAAGATGTGGTGACATTTTTGTTTCCTGCTGCACGGGGGATGAGATGGAAAACAAACACTTTGCATTATTCGTCTTTGTTGTATGCACACCATGATAATATATTTATTACATTGATGGATGGTTGTCAGTAATTAAAATAAATCAAACCGTGTTTAAAAACATAAAATAGCTGCTGATTTTGCAAACATGAAGTCACTAAGATGCATTTTGTTGTATTTCCATACATTTTACTGTTCTTTCTCCTAGATATTTCTATTTCTATCAAAAGAGTTCACCTCCTTATTGTCAAGCTTTTCTTTTCCTGTTTTTGTCAAGCTTTCTTTCTGCACTGACAGGTTGACAGCTGTGTTTTCTTATTGTCTTTCATCAGATAACAAGGGCCTCATGAAAAGTTAGAGCAGTTAAGAGTTTGAACTTTTTACTCCTCAGATGATTAAAAATTATATTTAAGGCTGTCATATTTTGATGTGAGACTAAAAAAAAAAAACATTTAAATGGCACAACTAAAACTACATTTTTCCTGTCGTCGTAAACATTAACATGAGTTGAACTGTCAGATTTGTCAGATGACCCTCCAACGGCCGCTTGTCCATTTAAAGCTTAACATATTTTGATCAAAGCTGACTGATTACTCTAAGCAGCCACGCAGAATATCCTTCCTGATTTGTATGTATTACTATTCATCATGAAATTTCTGTAGTAGCTGCTGTCGCTCTGTTTGCCTTCGTACAATTGTGTTTATGCGGTCAATGGTGCCTTTTAATGAGGGAGGGCCATATTGCCTCCAGCACAGTAACTCATGGAAATCAGTGTTTGATTTGCTGGCTGCTTGATAAAGGGTTTAATGCTGCCACATGCCCCCCTCACTGCAAAGGATTTGCCTCATCCAATCCATTTCTGCCTCCGTGTGTTTAAAGTGCTGGTATTTGCCACTGCTCGTGCCTGCACTGTGTTTGTTTGCAAATGTGTTGGCAGGGTAATAAGGCAGCTGTGATTACCTGATGGCGCTCGTGTCCACTTGCTACTATCAACGTGTCTGCTTTGTCCAGGGTGGTGTAGACCCACTCCAAGCTCTCCCTGCTCTCGGTGTGCTTATCGACCAGGCTCCGGAATGGAGAAACGCCTGCCCAGCACACACACAAAAAAATCAATCGCTGCTGTTTTCTTCCATCCAACGACCTCCTGTTATCTGCAATGAATACAAAGCACTTATTGTAGCTCGCACGACGCTTGCGCTCTTTCGCCTCGTTTTTATGTCTCCTCGCTGGTTCGCCTTGATGGCAGGGGCCACATACAAACCCCGCAGGATGTTTTGGGGTAAATCACTTCACAGTTGCACTTCATTGGAAGAAAAATGGCTCTTGATTTGTGCGGGTGTGTTTGCCATCTTTTCTGTCTCTTACCGCACCTTGAGAGAGAGACTTAACGCAGCTGCACCTTCCACCGGACTGTAAAGTTTATTATTTCTGTATGAACTCCGTTCTGTGAGCACATGGAATAAGGCAGGAAGAAGTGTGATTGAAATGTTGTCCGTCCTCTGTTGTGTTGAGCAGCGTTAGCAAAGTAGTAGTAGTATAGTAGTAGTATGCTGGTGAAGATTCTCAGTCGTCCAGGACATGATAAAATCAAAAAAGGCGTTCAATACAGGATCAACTGGACTTTATTTGTTGCAGAAAACGTTTCGACTTCTGTCCAGAAGTCTTTTTCAATTCTGAATGAATGGAAGCTGTGAGAACGAGAAGTTTTATACAAGCCACGCACCAACATATGAAATTGGAAACTGAAATAACACCACAAAATACCTAACATGCCCATTCTATTTAAATTGACAAAACAACACATCACACCTGGGGGTTTGTAACACATACATGTAAATTGAAAGATCACACCTTAACAGTAGGAGGTTCCCTTGAGGTCTCTGGTAGAAGACACAAAACTGTATGTAAATTGACAAAAAACACCTAAGTCTGGTCCTCTGGACATTCA
>JBBPBX010053090.1:0-23967 GCA_038048925.1 Garcialebias charrua
TTGCATAAACCCTTTGAATACCATGTTTTAAAACCCATATCTTTCCTACCTGGTTCAAATGACATATTGCCCCAGATCGGAGAAAACTGGGATAATATTGGTGTTTCATTTTTAAATTTATGTACATCGTACCATACTCGGATAGTGTTTTTAACAAAAGGGTTTGAAGTGTTTTTTATTAAATCTTTGCTTTTCCTTGAGTATAGATATGAATTTAGGGATAAGGTAGAGGTGTTTATATTTTCTATTTTTACCCACGGCAGGATAGTTGGTGAAAACCAACATGATGCACTAGAAAGTTGGGAAGCCCAGTAATACCATCTGAGGTTTGGTACCCTCAGTCCTCCTCTATCATATGGAAGGTATAGTAATGATAAACGTACTCTAGCTCGTCTGTTATTCCAAATGAATTTATTGAAGATTTTTTGGATTTTATTAAAAAATCCATCGGGAGGATTAAGGGGAATAGCCTGAAAAAGATATAAAAATTTAGGAAGCACGTTCATTTTAAGAGTGTTTATACGGCCAATCATAGATATAGGCAGGGTAGACCATCTGTCAATTGATTCTCTTATTGAGTTAGTCACCGGCGTATAATTTGCACCAACCAGATCATCCATTTTTGGAGTAATTTTAATGCCTAAGTAAGTAAGGCTGTCTTTTGCCACCTGAAATGTGGTTAGAATTGGTGGAGTCTCTCTTTCAGCTTGATTTAAAAAAAGGATGGCAGATTTTGATTCGTTAAGTTTATAACCGGAAATATATCCAAACTCATTGATAATCTTGAGTAGTTGGGGAATTGAGCAATTCAGCTTAGACAACATTAAAATAATGTCGTCGGCAAAGAGTCCAATTTTAGATTCAATATTTTTAATTTTGATACCGTGTATATTTTGATTATTCCTTATGGCAATAGCTAATGGCTCAATTGCTAGGATAAAGAGCAGGGGCGAGAGAGGACATCCTTGACGCGTGCCCCTAGCTAGATTAAATGGTTTGGATATTATATTATTAGTTATAACTGAGGCGTTGGGCTTGTTATAAATTATTTTAATCCAATTTATGAAATAACTTCCCATGCCAAATTGAGAAAGAACTCTATAGAGGTAATTATGTTCCACTCTATCGAATGCTTTTTCCGCATCGAGTGAAAGTAAAGCTGTATCGGGATGTTCATAATTTTCATGAATTATATTTAGTACGCGACGGATACCGTGATGGGCTTGCCTCCCTTTAATAAAACCATTCTGATCAGGATTAGAAAGATACGGTAAAAATTTCTCAAGCCTAATTGCTAGTACTTTGGATATTATTTTGGCATCAGAGTTTATAAGAGAGATTGGTCGGAAAGATTCGCATCTAGTGTGAGGTTTCCCGGGTTTAGGTAAGACTGTTATGATCGCGTTTCTCAATGAGGGAGGTAATTCTTTAAAGTTATAGCTTTCCGCTATCATATTATGGAGGGGCTGTAATAATTTGTTTTTAAATATTTTATACAAGTCCATAGGAATCCCATCTGGGCCGGGTGCCTTTCCTGAATTTAGTTTATCTATTGCATTTGAGAGTTCCTCTATAGTTATTGGTATATCCAGTTCTAATTTAGCTGTTTCACTAAGTGTGGGAGTGTTTATTGAATTGAGAAAGGAATTTAACGACTCTTGTGGTATGTGTCCTTTAGACGTATATAATTTTGAGTAATAATCTTTAAAAAGATCATTAATTTTTTGAGGATCGCTAGTATTATCATTTCCAGTTGTAATTTCATTTATTGCCCTCTCATTCTGTATAGCCTTAATGCGCCAGGCTAGAAGTTTCCCTGCCCTCTCTCCCCGATCGTAGTAGGATTGTTTCAATCTGAATATCTCTGATGTAGCTTTATTTGTTGATAGTTCATCATATTTTGCCCTCAATATTAGCAATTCTTTTTGTTTTTCTTTAGAACCTTTTAGATTTATCTCGAGCTCGGTCTCTTTTATTTGTTCTTCAAGTTTTACCATCTCCATGAGAGTTTTATTAACTTCGTTTTTTGTGTAGCTCATCATTTGACCTCGTATAAAAGCCTTGAATGCTTCCCATCTGATAGTTGCTGTAGTCTCAGATTTATTAAAGTCAAAGTAATCATCAATATTTTTTTCAATGTATTTCAGAAATTTAGGCATTTGTAACCAGTGTGGTTTTAAACGCCAGATATGATTACGTCTAATTACAGTTGAGGGTGAAAATTTAAGTATGCATAATGAATGGTCGGAGATTAATATGCTATTATATGCACAATCTTTAATTCTCGCAACTAAAGAATTTGAAATTAAAAAATAATCAATACGGCTATAGCTATTATGGGTAGTTGAATGGCACGAATATTCTCTCTTTGTTGGATTCTGGATTCTCCATATGTCTCTTAAGTTAAGTTCAGACATAAAATGTTGTATAACCCGTCTACTTTTAAGGTGTGCTGAATCTAATCCTGATGATCTATCAAGATTTGGGTCTAAAGTACAGTTAAAGTCTCCAGCACAGACTACATCCCCATGCAAAGCTGTAATAGAAAGAAACAAATTATTATAAAAATCAGGATCGTCTACATTGGGACCATATAGGTTAACCAAAACAAAGTTTTGGTTCATCAGTGAGGCTTGGATTATTATGAATCTCCCCGCAGGGTCTGTGATAACTTTTTTTATACCAATAGGTAAAGATTTATGAATCAAAATTGCTACTCCCCTAGCATGTGGAGAAAATGAGCTTGAAAAAACTTGACCTGGCCATCTTCTTCTTAGTTTAACAATTTCGTTCGCAAGTAAGTGTGTTTCTTGTAAAAAAACCACTTTGGGCTGATATTGTTTAAGTCTATTCATTACTTTTTTGAGTTTGATCAGTTTCCTAAGGCCTCTTACGTTCCAGGAGATCACATCAACAATGGATTCAGTACTCATTCATTTAATGTCCATATATCAGCACTTTTTGTTTTTTGTCTCGGCTGTTGAAATTTGCAATTTGCAATTTGAAAAACATAGTACCTTGAAAACATTGAACATTTACAAACATAAACACAAAACACTTTCCTGAGATTCCCCCCCAGTGGGGATCTCCGGCACCCCATCCCCTCTTTGTTGTGACTTGGCTAAACTACTGATCCTAGAACAGGAGCAGATAGACGTCCACTGAACAACTCCACCCACCACCTTAAACTATGAACCCCGACCATGTTGTATATAAATTATACCCCACTGCTCTAATGGGGAAACTTGGTCCAAAAAATAATAATAATAATAATAATAATTAAAAAATAAAAAATAAAAAATAAAAATTAAATAATTAATAATAATAATAATAATAATAATAATAATAATAATAATAATAATAATAAATGATAAATATATATATAAATATATAAATATATACATATATATAAATTGTTTAAATAAAAATAAATAAATTAAATAAGAAAAGAAAAAAATCAATAGTAATATACATATACACATACATACATATATATATATACATATGTATATATATACATATATACACACATACACATACATACATACATACATACATACATGAAACATATGTATTGTATAAAAAAAACGATCATGTAGAATATTAATCATAATTAAGTCTATTTGGCGCCCTCTAGCCTTTAGTATGGTTACTCATCAGTTTGTTGTCTTGTTTTCCTTATAAACTCCTCCACCTCCGTTGGTGTGTGAAAGAGAAAGCGATTACCTTGGTGGAAGATCCTCATCTTTGCTGGAAAAATCAGTCCAAAGTTTATTTTCAGCTCACGGAGTTGTTGTTTCACCCGGTCGAATTGTTTCCGTTGTTTCACCACCTCAGCAGACAGGTCCGGGAAGAACATCACATGACAGCCTTTGTACATCACCTTTCCCTTCAGACGTGCTGCGTTCATCACTCTCATCTTGTCCTGGTAGTTCAGGAACTTCATGACGACCACCCGCGGTGGGCCGCCTCCGCCTGGAGCGCTCCGTCCTTGCAGCCTGTGTGCCCGCTCGACAACGGGAGGGGACGGAAACGTGTCTCGTCCCAGGACCTCCATCAGCCAGGTTTGAAGAAAAGATGTGATGTTTTCTTGCTCTGATTTCTCGGGTAGTCCCACGAGTCTTAGGTTGGATCTCCGGTTGTTATTTTCAAGCTCATCCACCTTCAAAGTGAGCTCTTGGATCTTCTTCTGCATGGAAGCTTCTTTGCTAGTTAGCTTAGCCACGCCGTCTTCCAGGTCCCCAATGCGTGATTCTGCAGAGGTAAACCTCTCGAGGAACGTTCCGATTGTGTCTTTGATTTCTTGATTTGACGTTATAATCTCCCGTAGTTGTAGTGAAAAATGAGATTTCAAGGCTAGGATTGCATCCATAATGTTAGCTTCCGAGTTAGCTACAGAGGCCTGGGCGCCTGCGTTAGCGTTAGCCTCCTCACTGTGTTCGGTTTCCACCTCGCTGCCGGCGTCACTTTCGGGACTCTCTTTGGTTGTCGTTTTAACTTTTGGCTTTTGTTTAGCCGGCATCTTGAAATATCAAATTGAACCTCTAGCTTGTATAAAATATACTTAGCAGTGGTTAGATATCCAAAAGTAGGATTTGTTGGTCGGAGCTCAGAGCACAGCAGCTGCTCAGTGAGACGCCATAACCGGAAGTCACCGGTGTGAGCCAAGGTTTATCATTATTGAAAATAACTCTGGTTCGTGATGGGATGATGCTGTCATCACAGAAATGTATATATGACGTCACAGTGTCCGTGTACTCATCTAAACTGTCTGTGGAATCCTTGAACATATCCCAATCCGTGGTTTCAAAACATGCACGCAGCTCCTCCTCCGCTTCACTGCTCCACTTCTTGGATGTTCTCACTGCAGGTTTTGAAAGTTTCAATCTTTGTCTATATGCGGGAATCAGATGAACCATGACGTGATCAGAGAGTCCCAGGGCTGCACGGGGGACAGCACGATAAGCTCCCCACAGTGATCCAATGTGCTCCCCTCTCTGGTTGGGCATGTGACAAACTGTTTGTACTTTGGCAGTTCATGACTGATATTTCCTTTGTTAAAATCCCCAAGGATTATAACTAGGGAGTCAGGGAAAGACTGCTCCACGCTCATTATCTGATCTGCGAGAGCTCTCTCAGCCTCACGCACATCCGCGCTTGGTGGGATGTAATCAGCGGCCAGGATGAATGAAGAAAACTCACGTGGAGTTAGAACGGTTTGCAGTTAATGATCAGATATTCCAGGGAAGGAGAGCAATGCTTAGAGATCACTGTCACATCAGAACACCAGGCATTATTTATATAGAAGCAGACTCCTCCACCTTTCATTTTTCCTGAGAGTGTGCGCTCTCTGTCCGCGCGTGCAGCAGCTGGAAGCCAGCCAGCTGGAGCACAGCGTCCAGGGTGTGTGTGTTCAGCCACGTCTCCGTGAAACAGCACACAAGAGGAGGAGTCACTGTTCCTTCTCATCAGCAGCGCTATCTCGTCCATTTTGTTGGGAAGTGAGCGGACATTTGAGAGGAATATTCCAGGTAAAGGCGAGCGGCTGCCCCGCTTCCAAAGTCTCACGAGAGCGCCTGCTCGCTTTCCTCTTCGACGGCGTCTCACTGTTTTGGCCAAAAAGTGCACTGCTTCAGTTGCAGGCACCAAAAAAACTGGTGTAATATCCTCATGGGTTATTGTTCTTGAGGGACTCCACAGGAGACACAGACTGTCTGGGAAGTGGCATTGCCATGACTAACACATTCCAGCCTATTGGAGAGGAAAGATTTGAACCAGTCCAGGACAGTGTCACAGAGACCGACCTCTACATGAAGACGGTGGAGGAGGATACTATGGTCCACAGTGTTGAAGGCTGCAGTGAGGTCAAGGAGGACAAGGATGGAGGGAGAACCAGTGTCAGAAGCCATAAGGACATCATTGGTAACTCTCAGCAATGCAGTCTCTGTGAGCTGCTCTGAATCCAGACTGGAACTTCTCATACAGGGAGTATTGTTGTAGGTGGTCCTGCAGCTGAGCAGCAACTGCTTTTTCCAGCACTTTAGACAGAAAAGGGAGGTGTGAAATTAGGCGGTGATTAGAAAAAATGTCGAGATCCAAATTAGATTTTTTCAGAAGAGGCCTAATGATGGCAGTTTTTAGAGGCAGTGGAACATGACCAGATTGTAGAGCTGTGTCTTTCAAACTACGTCCCGCGGGCCGCATTCGGCCCGCCCCCACCTTTGGTCCGGCCCCCAGAACAATACCAGAGAGCATTTTGATATTTTTTTCATATTTGTATTTTTTGTTTTTTCATATGTGTATTTTTTCTTTTCATATGTGTATTTGTATTGGACTTTTGCAATAAAATGTTCTTTAGTTATGAACTATTTTCAACTATTGTTCCACATTTAATTTATTGTGTCAGCGTTTGGGGAAAAACGCGACATACGAGACACATTCAAAACGTGACATTCTGTCCATCTTTCTGCTTTCTGTGCCCCTATCTGGCAACCCCCAGAAACAAATCCTAAACCCGCCGCTCTCAAAGACGGAACAAAACAATGGCGAACAGATTAGGTAAGAAGAGAAAAATTTATTCAGAATGCAGGGTATTTAATCAGCAGTGGACAAATGATTATTCTTTAGTTCAGTACAAAGAAAAGGCTGTCTGTCTCATCTGTAAAGAGGCGGTGGCGGTTTTCAAAGATTACAATTTGCGGCGGCACTATGAATCCCGTCACAAAGACAACTATGATAGCCTGCAAGGCCAAATGCGAGCAGACAAACTCTCGAAGCTAAAAAGTGGACTGTTAGCTCAGCAGAATACATTTGTACGCCAAGCTCAGCTGAACCGGTCATCTGTTTTTGCCAGCTTCCGGGTTGCTCAACTGATAGCAAGCAGCGGTAAACCTTTTACTGACGTGAAGAAATGCATGAACGCTGTCGCGGAGGAGGTGTGTCCCGAGAAGAAAGATGTCTTTAATGCCGTGAGTCTCACTTTTCTAACTTACTGGTAGTGGTACTGGTTGTGCGGTGTAGGTGCTGTATCACTCAGTTCAGTTTCTAAGCCTGCTTGCTTTGTGGTTTTCACAGAGAAGTTGATGAGAGAGAGAGAGCTGCAAACAGTGATGTCACTTTTGAAGAACCCAGAGAGGGTTATTTGGTTATTTTATTTAAGAAATAATGTTTATTAAACTTTATTTCCTGGATTTTTTTCTGTGAAGAACCCATAGAGGGTTATTTGGTTGTTTTTATTTCAGAAATATTGTTTATTAAACTTTATTTCCTGGAATTTGTTTTTGTTTTTGTGAAGAACCAAGAGGGTTATTTGGATATTTTATTTAAGAAATAGTGTTTAGTTCCTGGATTTTTTTCTGTGAAGAACCCAGAGAGGGTTAATTGGTTATTTTACATTTGGGCACTCCTGCAATCGTCACACTTTTTCCTGTTACAAACTGACTCCGGCTTCCCACCAGAGAAGGAAAAAGTTATTTGGCCCTCACAGGAAAAAGTTTGGGGACCACTGTTGTAGAGATTTATTATTTGTGTGATTAATGGGCTAATTGCAGAGTGATTGGATTTTATGAGAGACAAGAGGAAGGGATCCAGGGCGTAAGATGAAGGCTTCATTTTCTTGATGATGGACTCCACCTCACTTTGAACAGCTTCATCAAAGCTGCTCAGGGACCCAGGATGCAGACGGGTAGATGGTAAACGAAGATCAGGGAGGTTGTGGAGCTGAGATCTGATAGTGTCAACTTTGTTTTTAAATGATGAAAGGAACAGGTCGCATTTTTGAACAGAGTCCTCATCAGTTTGTTTAATGGGATTAAACAGACGAGTTATTGTGGAGAAGAGCTGTTTAGAGTTTCCAGGGCAGGTGTTGATGATGTTGGAATAATATTTGGAGCGTGCTTCTTTAAGAGAATAGGTGTAGGCTTTCTGATGTTCTTTATATGCCTGCTTATGTACAGAGAGACCAGATGATTTTACACGTCTCTCAATAGCATGGCCAGTTGCCTTCATCCTGCGTAGCTCTCCAGTGTACCAGGGGCTGAACGGGAGAAAGACACCAGTCTTGTCTTCAAGGGAGCATGTAGGTCCAGAAGCTCTTGGAGAGATTTGTTGTAGTAATCCACAGAGTCATTTGCAGATGAATGATTGACAATGGTCAGGGCGTGAAGATCAGCAGACAGAACATCAGGGAAAATGTTTTTAAAGTCACGGAACTGGATAGGTCGTTTTGGGTTTGAAGCAGGCGAAGAAGAAGGCACATCCAGGGAGATGACACTGTGTTCCGAGACACCCAGGTCATATACAGATAAGTTATTGAGGAGTACAGTGTCTGTAATCACCAAATCCAGAGTATGCCCCCTGTTGTGCGTAGGGGCGTCCACATGTTGGGTGAGATTAAGAGAGTCCAAAAGAGACTTAAAATCTGTTGCCAGAGGTGAAGAGGAATTGTCCATGTGGATATTTAAATCTCCAAGAAAAATATTTTTCACAGGGGAGGTGCAGAAAAAAGTGAGGAGGTCATGCATCTCTTGAGTTAAATGAAACATGCGGTTTGGGAGGTCTATAAATCAATATAACATTCATCAGGAGTGGTGCTTTGAGGTTGAAGGCCAGACTTTCAAAAGAGGAAAAGTCCTGAGAAGCCAGATGTGACCATTTTAAATTGTTGCGGTAGATTACAGCCAGACCACCACCACGGCCAGTGCTGTCTGCTCTCTGCAGATAACTGTATCCAGAGGGTCAAGCTTCATTTAGAGAACTGTAGTTCTATAGGACATGTCAGACAAAATGTTTCATGGACTCCCAAAAGATAAACAAAAGTTAACAAACAGAGGGGTAATCCAGAAAATCCAGAAAGCGGGTTTAGTAAAAACTCCAACACTGAGTTTAGGGAAACTGATTTTTCCATTGCAGAAAGCAAGCTAAGTGAAGGTCTATTTATCCATTTCATTTCTTTTATTTATACAGGTTAGTCATGTTCCTCATTCGCCCCATTCTGGGCTCTGAGCAAGGTCCTCAACCCCCACCATCTGCTTCCCAAACAGGTCTCTCTTGAAAATGAGTTCTCCTGGCTCATTGAGACTACCTGTATAAAGGCTAAATGATTTTTTTAAAGACAAAGTTATCTCACTTGTAAGTGAGACCTGTTATACAAAAATAAAGAAGCACAATTGGTAAAATCAATACAGTACAACCTAAAAAAATTGTATAAAATATACATACCAATACAAGCATTTCAAACATTTTCTAAAATAAGCTACACTAATATAAAAAGTAATAGCAATCAAAATTTGATGAAACAGGAGCAACTGTTTATGGATGTGTTCTCCAACTCTTTCATTAAAAGTTTAAATGTGTCAAGACCAGACAGTTTCACATGAGCGTGTGCTGTTTGTACGCCAGTTTTCGAGTGTGTCTGCGGGGTGTCAGCGTGAGGTTTCAGCATGAGGGAAGAGGCAGTCTTTAGCCTTTTAGCTATTGCACCTGATTTGCAAGCTGCTAGTTTAGCATTACGTCAGTGCCAACAGGTGGTTGGGGTGTGGTGGGGGGTTCAGTAGACGGGGCGCTCGGCTCTGTTGACGGGGCGGTGTGCCCCGCTTGTGTAATGGTAGGGGAAACACTGTTTTTAGATGCACCTGTATGACTGAACAGAGAATAGATTTATAAATAAATGTGCTCCATTGTAAGTGTATGGATGTGTAATGATGGCCATTTAACCAGAGAGTATAAAGTGTGATGATGAGTGGGAAGTTTACTGCCTGTGATTAATGTCAAAGTTCTGTGATAGATGGTATCCAGCAGGCAAAAAGAGTAGCAGAGGCATTCACATAAACTATATCACCATAGTCTGTGAGAGCCAAGAAGGCAGAAACCAGCTGTTTCTAGACACAAACTGAGAAACAAGAGTTGGTGAAAGAAGAAACCCCACTTTAATTTAAGCTTCCTCGGCAGACTGTCAGTGGTTGTCTAAAGGTTGTCTTCATCAGTTATTTATATATTTATGTTACAAAGATAATGATAAAGATGGATAACCCCTGTATAGTTATCTGGTTTGTCTCAGTGGATTTGAAAGATGCCTACTTTCATATCCCAATAATAGAGAAATACAGAAAGTTCCTGTGTTTTTCCTTCTAGGTAGTTCAGTACCAATACAGCCGCCTCCCTTTTGGTTACTAGTTCACCCCGCGCACAGTCTCAAAATGTGTGGAAATGGCATTACAGCTGTTGCACATGGTGGGCATGAGGGTCTTCTTTTATCTCATATGGGGTTCATATAGCGGCTGTGGCTAAGTTTAGAGCAGTCATCCTCCATTGCAAGAGTTGGGGGTTCAAATCCACCAGCAGTTACATGCTGAGGTGTCCCTGGGCAAGACACTGAACCCCTTGTTGCCTCCATTGTGTGTCCCATCGGTGTATGAATGTGACAAAGCACTGATTAGTCTCTTTAGAATGATTTGTTCAATTAGCTTTGTAGAGATCTAGTAAACATCTTTTGCTGAAATGGTTTACGCGTAGCAGAGGCATTCACATAAACTATATCACCATAGTCTGTGAGAGCCAAGAAGGCAGAAACCAGCTGTTTCTGGACACAAAATGAGAATCAAGAGTTGGTGAAAGAAGAATCCCCACTTTAATTTAAGCTTCCTCAGCAGACAAAAACAGTGTTTCCCCTAGCAGTTTCCCCTAGTGTGACGCGGCCGGGATGAGGATCAGTTCCTCCAAATCCGAGGCCATGGTCTTGAGTCAGAAAAGGGTAGAGTGTCCTCTCCGGGTCGGGGAGGAGGTCCTGCCCCAAGTGGAGGAGTTTAAGTATCTCGGGGTTTTGTTCATGAATGAGGGAAAAATGGAGTGTGAGATTGATAGGCTGATAGGTGCAGTGTCAGCAGTGAAGCGGGCGCTGTACCGGTCTGTCGTGGTGAAGAGAGAGCTGAGTCAAAAGGCAAAGCTCTCAATTTACCGATCGATCTACGTTCCCACCCTCATCTATGGTCATGAGCTTTGGGTTGTGACCGAAAGAACAAGATCTCGGATACAAGCGGCTGAAATGAGTTTTCTCCGCAGGGTGTCTGGACTCTCCCTTAGAGATAGGGTGAGAAGCTCAGTCATCCGGGAGGGACTCGGAGTAGAGCCGCTGCTTCTCCACATCGAGAGGAGCCAGTTGAGGTGGCTCGGGCATCTGGTTAGGATGCCTCCTGGACGCCTCCCTGGTGAGGTGTTCCGGGCATGTCCCACCGGGAGGAGGCCCAGAGGAAGACCCAGGACACGCTGGAGGGACTATGTTTCTCGGCTGGCCTGGGAATGCCTTGGGATTCCCCCAGAGGAGCTGCTCCACGTGGCTGGGGAGAGGGAAGTCTGGGCCTCCTGGTTGCGACAGGCAGTTCTGTAAATTTGGTTCCACTGGAACACGAGTGTATGGGATCCTTAGATCTGACAGGACATGTGCAAACACCTCACAAATATCTGGATAATAAACACACAATGCAACAAAAATCACCAGTGTTCTCTTCCAAAATCCGTTCCATGTGATCAAAACATCAACATGTACTTATAACCAGTGCTTCTTATTGACTCATATTTAATATGCAAATCTGCACTGAAGCTTCCAGAGTCCAATAAACATTTTTACAATTATGTTTTCAAAATCATGACAAAAATCAGAGGTAACTTTATGCACCAGGTCACAAAGAAACACGTAGAAAACCAGACACATAATAGATGCGTATTAAACACCGAAGCGTAGTATGTACGTTTTTTCTGGTTTATTGGCAATAATTGGTCAAAGCGTATTATACATGGGAGCGTATTAAAGACTGACGAATACGGTATGTATATACGGTATACATGTATATATTTTCCATTTACCTTTTATTTTTACAGGTAGTCTCAGAGTCACGATAACTCATTTTTCAAGAGAGACCTGTTTAGGGAGCAGATGGTGGGGATTAATGGCCTTGAACGGGGTCCCAGAGTGGGGCCCTGAGTGGAGCGAATGAGGGTGAAAGCAGGTGTGAGTGCTCCACCTTTTTCACCCACTTTTTCATGTTAACGGTAATGGGAGTTGAACCTGCAACTTTCCGATCACAGGCCCATCTTCTAACCTCTGCACCACCACTCCCCCAATATAAGATTATTAATCTGAATGATTTTGTCTGAGTCAAATGTAGACTTTATTTTACTTCCTTTTTGACAATCATTCAGAATCATTGTAGTCAACAACTTGTTCTCATGTATCTTGGCAACTTCTGAGTTGTAATGATTGTGAAAAAAATGGAAAGATTGAAACAAATGACTATTGTTTTACAACAGATGTCCTACTTGATGCAACCTGGGCTTGAACCTGCCACCTCAGACTATGAGACCATGGCAATGACCACCGAGCTACCTCAGCCACCATCCGCCATGCATATAAATAGGTTTTTAGATTTTTTTGTCTTCCATCTATATGTATAGTATTTTGACTGTATGCCCTTATTAAAATCTGCTTTACCTTCAGTTGAAGGGACAGCTTCATCTATTTTGGATGATGACACTTCTAGAAAACACAACACAAAAGTTTTTTAAAAATCCTGATGCATGCTTAATAATCCAGGTAGAAAATTTTTTACAAGGTTAAGTCATGTCCTCTGGATGGATTCTTGCTAGTTGAAGAATTCGCCCAGAGGACCTGACTTAACCTCGTTTAAAAAAGTTTTGTCATGGATACGTATCAAATTTGGGTTGAAATAACTTACTATCATCACTGTCATGGATTTGTTCAGTTATTGTAGAGTTTGTTGCAGCTTCTACAGGCATATGCTGGTGAAGATTCTTCACAGGCATGTTTCTGCACTCTTGTGCTAGGACTTCTACTTCATGGTCATCTGATTCATTCTTAATTTCCATGTCTTCAGCATCACTTAATGGAATTTCATCTGAGAAATTTCCATTTTAAAAGTCAAATTCATTCATTCATTCNCTGATGACTAATTTCACAACCTCAACCTCAAATACATATGTAATCTGTTTTAATTGTGCTTGCTGGTAAAGTTTTTTAATGTCTCAAATCGTGTCGTGATAGACAAGATGTGAAAGATATTTTTTGTAATACCACTATCTACCCTCATGGTTCTTCCCCCTTTTCATATCTAAGATTATTATTCTGATAAGGAATAAGATGGCCGCGCTGATAAATTAGCTGCAGCTTTGTACACTTAGTCCATCTTTCGAACGACTGTGCGTACATATTCCCGTTGTACCTCGGCGCAATGTCAATAAAGATTATTCTGATTCTGATCTGATTCTGATGTGACATTTTAAAGGAAAAATATGTTGATTCAAAATTTCCCAGTGTCAACAAATCCCCCCAAAATTGGGACAAGTAGCAATAAGTGGCTGGAAAAAGGAAATTGATCATATAACAAACAGCTGGAAGACCAATTAACACTAATTAGGTCAATTGACAACATGATTGGGTATAAAAAGAGCTTCAGAGTGTCAGTGTCTCTCAGAAGCCAAGATGGTAAGAGGATCACCAATTCCACCATTGTTGCGCAGAAAGATAGTGCAGCAATACCAGAATGGTGTTACCCAGCGTAAAATAGCAAAGACTTTTAAGTTATCATCATCAACCATGCATAACATCATCAAAAGATTCAGAGAATCTGGAACAATCTCTGTGCGTAAGGGTCAAGGCCGTAAAACTCTACTGGATGCTCGTGATCTCCGGGCCCTTAAATGTCACTGCACCTCAAACAGGAATGCCACTGTCAAGGAAATAACAGAATGGGCTCAGGAATACTTCCAGAAAGCATTGTCAGTGAACACAATCCACTGTGCCATCCGCCGTTGCCAGCTGAAACTCTACAGTGCAAAGAGGAAGCCATTTCTAAGCAAGCTCCACAAGCTCAGACGTTTGCACTGGACCAGGGGTCATTTAAAATGGAGTGTGGCAAAATGGAAGACTGTTCTGTGTCAGATGAGTCACGATTTGAAGTTCTTTATGGAACACTGGGACGCCATGTCATCTGGACCAGAGAGGACAAGGATAGCCCAAGTTGTTATCAACGCTCCGTTCAGAAGCCTGCATCACTGATGGTATGGGGTTGCATGAGCGCTTGTGGCATGGGCAGCTTGCATGTCTGGAAAGGCACCATTAATGCAGAGAACTATGTTCAGGTTCTAGAACAACATATGCTCCATCTAGACATCATCTCTTTCAGGGAAGACCCTGCATTTTTCAACAAGATACTGCCAGACCATATTCTGCAGCAATCACAACATCATGGCTACGTAGGAGAAGGATCCGGGTACTGAAATGTCCAGCCTGCAGTCCAGATCTTTCACCTATAGAGAACATTTGGCACATCATAAAGAGGAAGGTGCAACAAAGAAGGCCCAAGATGGTTAAACAGTTAGAGGCCTGTATTAGACATGAATGGGAGAGCATTCATTCATTCATTCATTCATTCATTCAACCTTTATTTAGTCAGGTAAATCTTTTGAACCTCATGGGCTCATTTACGAAAGCGACCTGCTAAAACTAAAGAACAATGAACAGCAATGGTAGAATTTCCTTAAACAATAAACAATAAACAATAGAAAAAAAAGAGAGAAAAAAAATATATATATTATTTTTTTTTTTAACAAAGTATCAAAAAACTAGCAAAACATTATAAGGTAGACGTATAAAATCAAAGACAGGAACAAATCTGCATTGGTTTTTGCCAGGATTCCAACAGATTCTGAAAACCATTTAGAGAAGTCAAGTTCCTATTTCTTAACTTGAGAAACTGGTCTCCTCTGTCCCCAGACGTCTGTTGAGTGTTGTAAGAAGAAGGGGTTCAGGTTCAGGTTCAGGTTACTTTATTTATACCCAAGGGTAAATGTGGTTTGCAGTGGTACAAAGCATACATCCATCCATGCGCACACAGTGGTAAAAATGGACTTGTCCCAACTTTTTTATGATTTGTTGACGCCATGAAATATTGAAACAACATATTTTCCCCTTAAAATGATACATTCTCTCAGTTTAAACTTTTGATCTGTGATTTGTGTTCTATTCTGAATAAAATATTAGATGTTGGCACCTCCACATCATTGCATTCAGTTTTTATTCACAATTTGTTTAGTGTCCCAACTTTTCAGGAATCCGGTTTGTATTAACTGTGCTATAATCTGTTGTGGTGAGGTCTCCATTCAACCAATATTTATAGAGGTTAGTCTCATTGAGCCTTGAGGACTCGTTTTCAAGAGAGACCTGTTTCTGTCTTCGTGTAGTGAAGACTTGGTGCTAGAAGCCAGGTCCTTAATAAGAAGTTGACGAACGTCATTGATCAAATTATTAAAGTTCTTTCCAAACACAAAACATTAAGAGGTACCAACCTTTGGGAATGATGGGACGTTAAAGGCCTCAGTGTTCTTACGAGGCAGCTTTGTGCTGTGGGGGTGTGGTGGAGGTGGGGCTGGATGTGACGGCGGAGGATGTCGGGGTGGTGGAGCCGGCGGTTCTGCCATGTCTGTTCCGCTGTCCCTCTTCTGAGGTGCCTTGTCCGCCTTCCTCAGCTTCCGGACACAGGCGTACTCTGCCGTCTCCGGGGCATGGGGGGCAGACACCACCTGGGCCTCGGGTTCAGGCAGCCCTTCTTCCACGTCCCCATCTGGGTCTGGAGGTGCCGGGGTGTTGGCAGGTACAGCCGGTGGGGCTGGAGTGTCCGTCTGCCCAGCCCTGCCTACCATGGCGTAGAGGGAATCATCAGTACGTGCAGCAGAGGAGCGCTGGCCCACTTCAGAGTAAGTGTGCTCGCTGTCCTCTCCAGTCCCAGAGGGGATCTGCGGAAGCTGCCTGCCTTGGGAACGAAGGTCAGAGTTAGACCGGCAGCTGGACATGCTGGCTGGACGTTTCCATGTAGATGCCTTGAGAGGCACGCATGGCCTGATTTACACCCTCCATAAAACAGAACTCACATTTTTCAAAGTCTTCGCTCACTCGGCACCGACTACTGGAGACTAGTCGGTGAAAGTTGTTATAATCTAAAGGGAATAGATATTTTTGTAAAACCAAAGTATAGAACCAGATTAAAGGGTCGGTCTACTACAACACAGGGAATAGGTCTATGGAATAGTTTGGAAAACGATGGGAAAAAAGTGAAGTCAATGTTTATATTTAAGAAAAATATTAAAACTATTTTGTTGAAAAGATACATGTAAGTTAATTAATATCAAATGAAATCTAAACGGTAAATTTTGATGAGTTACAGTATGTATTTTGCTGTATTGTGTACGGTATAGATGATTATTGTTTGAATTTATAGTTTGAATTGATTTTGTTTAAGAAGGAGCAGATATGATAAGATTTTTTTCTTCTTCTGCTTCCTTTCATTTTATGTTTTGTTTTAAAAAAATTAAATTGTCTTTGTGTTTTATAATTGAAATGAATAAATTAATTAAATAAATAAACTGCATTTGTGAGGGAGTCTCCAAAATGGCTCAAACTGTTTGCAGGGGTTCTCGTTCTCTATGGGTGAGTCACAGAGACTTGTAGTCTGGTCTAGTTAATTTTTTAACATGGTTTAAATAAAAGGCAACAAATGTCTCTCAAAATATTCACAAAGTTATTGCTGGTGTCTCAAACTCATCTCAAACCTTTTTCAATTTAATTTCGACCAGTTCCTGAGAACTAGAGCTGTATTATGACTCTGATACCTCTAAGGTGGCCAAATGCCCCCTCTTTTAAACCTCACCCCTCCCTGGTTTTGAATCTCAGGACAAACTTTAATGAAAGTTTAGATTTGATGTGCATCTTCAACCGATTAACTTGTGGATGCAAACTTATTGGCCACAGCTAATTGACCTTGGCAAACACAAAATAGGTCCAGCTCTCACCCTTTTTGCAGAAATTGAGCTAAAACTTTGTGTGGTAGTAGCTGAGAGTCTACCCCAACACATACTTTAAGAAGTAACAGATCTTGTGAAATCTTTCGTATGAAAAGTAGAGCGCTGTGCACATTATGTCAAGGATGCTAGTTTAATTCTGAGTTCGGGAAAGAAGACTTCAGTGAGTTGATGAGTAATGACTGTCCTGATCTTTGTAATAAAATAAACTCTAAAGTTCAACAAAAGTTTGTGCCTAACGCCCACATTACAGCTTTTTTCAAAAACACCTAATTATGACAACAAAATAAAAGTCATGCAGTTCTGTCATGGTTTTAGGTTTAGAGTGCCACCCAGGAAACACCGATGGCCGTCTTCTGACCCTCCTCTTTGTAACTGTCTCGATGCTGGACGGGAGCTCACCCCCCTGGTTGCCAAACACTCATTGGCATCTCAGGTACCCCGTTAGACTGGTTCAACTCCTATCTCTCTGACCGCACTCAATTCATTCAGCTTACGGTAAATCCTTCAATTCCAGTCTTCCCCTGTCTCCACGGGTGTCCCCCAAGGCTCTGTCCTTGGACCCCTCCTCTTCATCATTTACCTCCTTCTTCTAGGTCACATCTTCCGCAAATACGGCGTCCATTTCCACTGTTATGCTGATGACACACAGCTCTACTTGTCATCAAAACCAAACTCCACCCACCCACTCCATCCTCACCGACTGTCTCAATGAGCTAAATCACTGGTTTTCTAACAATTTCCTTCAACTAAACAGCAACAAAACAGAAATCATTCTCGTCGGTACCAAAAACTCTATTTCAAAATCAGAACATCTTCTCGTCCCCCTTAACAACTCTCTGCTATCCCCCTCCCCTCAGGTCAAGAGCCTCGGTGTCATCCTCGACACCACTCTCTCCTTCACTTCACACATCAACAATATTACTCGGTCTGCCTATTTCCACCTCCGTAATATTAACCGTCTCCGTCCTTCTCTCACACCCCGCTCCACAGCCATCCTGGTGCACAGTCTTGTGACTTCCCGTATTGACTACTGCAACTCCCTTCTCTACGGCCTCCCCAACAAATCTCTCCACAAGTTACAGATGGTCCAGAACTCAGCTGCCCGTGTCATCACTCAAACCTCCTACTATAACCACATCACTCCTGTCCTGCAGCAGCTCCACTGGCTCCCGGTTAAATCACGCATCATCTTCAAAATTCTACTCCTCACGTTCAAATCTATCCACAACCTTGCCCCTCCTTATCTATCTGACCTCCTACAAATCTCCATCCCATCACGCTCTCTCAGATCCTCCTCTTCACTACATCTCCATGTACCCTCTGCCCGCCTCTCCACCATGGGGAGCAGGGCCTTCACCTGCTCTGCCCCTCACCTCTGGAACGCTCTACCGCCAGACCTTCGAAACACCACCTCCCTTTCTCTGTTCAAGACAGCCCTGAAAACACATCTCTTTAGACTAGCTTATCATTAACTTTACTAAATGTATTTTTATTATTTTGCATTTTATAATCTTTATGTATTTTATATTTCAATTTGTCGCTGATAATGTTTGAACTGTATTGGTTTGTTAAGTGTCCTTGGGTGTCCTGAAAGGCGCTTTTAAATAAAATTATTATTATTATTATTATTTTATAAAAATCAGTGAGACTGCAATATCTGCAATATCTGCCTTTTTTCATAATCTTGAGTCTCCAATTAGTCTCCAACAAAGGCAGTGATGGACTGGAGACTTGTCCAGGGTGTCCCCCGCCTCTTGCACAGCAATAATAATAATAATAATAATAATAAATTCAATTTATAACGCACTTTTCATTAATGAAAATCTCAAAGTGCTAATGGCTGGACATGGGCACCAGTGACCCTCACGACCCAGAAATGAAGAAGCAGGTAAAAGATAATGGATAGTGTCTCCAACTAGTCTCCACCAGTGTCAGCTGAATGAAATTCTTCTCATCAGTTCTCTCCTCCTGGAGGTACAACAAATCCCTCTGCAGTTTACTGAAAACCAGAGTAAACTGGGAGCTAACAGGATCCAAACTGCAGCGGGAGCAGGACGTGTGTTTTTATGTCTTCAGGCGTCCAGGTTTACTGGCACAGTGCCCACGAGCACAGCGAGGGCGCGCCAAGACTCAGCTCTCTTCTCAGCATCTCTGAGAGGCAGGCGTGTTTTCATCATCGTGTCTTCTCAGCCCAGGAGGATCGTGCTAAACTGTAAATGTGATGTGAATTCTGTTTTAGGGTAAATGTATGTTCTTGTGTCCTCAGATCTGACCATTTGGAGGGAATTTAGTGCCGGATTAGAGCTCATAACGTTCAGGGAAGAGTTGAGGAAAAACCTTCTCACTTCAGTGATTGTCACGTTTTCAGATAAAACCAATTCCCTCCATCCATCCATCCAACCTTTATTTATACAGGCTAGCCTCGTTGAGTCACGGGGACTCATTTACAAGAGGGACCTGTCTCACTCACACCAAACAACAATTCATGGAGGTTTTCACTCCCTGCAGTTTAAAAGCAGGTCGAATAATCCAGTTTGTATTGCAACAATCACTTCACCGTGCAGTAAAACAGACGAGACGTATTTTTGGTGATTTCCTCTCAGGAACAATCAGGTCTATTTTTACAACTTTATTCAGGAGTTATACTCACTTTTACCATTGCAGTTCATCTTGTTCATCTCAGTGTCTGATTTACTGATGGAGCGCAGCTTTGACTGCCTGAGAATACCCTGACAACACACACAAGCACACGCAAACACACACAGGACAGGTTACAGGCTGTTTCCTGGTGCTTTGAGTTGCTTCAGCTGCAAACACAACATTAAGCGTGCTGGCTGGTGCTTACCATATCCATGAGACGATGTTTGCCCCCTTCGCCAGGAACATTGTGTGTCTTCGCCTTCCTGTGACAAACACACACCACTATGTCATGCAGGACGCAAAACTGATGTCTGGGCAAGAAACAGCCTTCATGTTCATGTTCCAACAACTGCTACACTTCCAGCTCAGTTTGTCCAATGAACATTAATTTAGAATAAAAAGTCTTCAATCAGTTTGCACACAGAGAAACTCACAGATTCAGTTTAAGCAAGTTCTTCTTGACAGTGGAGAGAAGAAACTTCCATGAAGCAAAACCAGAGACATTTTTCTACTAATTTAAACAAATGAAAAAAATGAATATGAAAAATGGTAACTCCAACGTTCTGGAGCACAAAGAATTGTGAGAATCACCCTGAAGTTTATTAATAACTTCAGTGAGGTCCTTTTGATTTATTTCTATGATACTGAAAATGTAGATTGAAACACAGAATTGGATATTAAAGATTAAAATGTATAGTAAAGCCCAAAATGTTGCAGAACTGTGTAGATGTTAATCATAAATGTTTTTTTAATCTTAATAATCTAAGTGTTTTTAATGTTTTACATGATGGATTTGGACCTGTCCAGGCTGTCCCCCTCCTATCTCACAGTGACTGCTGGACATGGACACCAGTGACCCCCATGACCTGAAAAGGAAGAAACGGGTAAAGACAATGATGGATGGATGGATGGATGGATGGATGGATGGATGGATGGATGGATGGATAGGTTCATGATTTAGCTTAGCTTGGTTTAGACCATTTTAAATAACCTTTGAGTTTACATTAACTGACTGTATAGTCACTTAGAGTAAATTTCATTATAGCAGGTGTTTATCAGAGAATTCCACAACTAAATTTAAAGAATCACTTCTGTTGTTATTTTGTCTTGCAAAGTAATGCAGTAGAGAACAGTGACTTAGATGATCTTGTTGACGATTTTACAACTGCAATGCAAACGTCACTCGATAAAATTGCTCTGATGAAAAAAGACAGTACAATCAGAGGACACTGGCTCCTGGGTTACGTACTTTAAAACAGGCATCTAGAAAGCTGGAAAGAAAATGGTGCTCCACCAACGTTGAAGAATTTTATTTAACAGAGCGATAGCCTGATAACTTATAAGAAAACTCACTATAAGGCTAGAACTTTATATTATTCATCTTTAATAGATCAGAATAAAAATAACCCCAGGTTTCTGTTCAGCACTATATATACTGTAGATTAATGAAAAGTTCCATCTCTACAGAGCAGTGTATCCCTACAACTATAAGCAGAGATGACTTCATGAGATTCTTTGAAAATAAAATTATTTCGATTAGGGAGAACATTCAAACCACCCTTCCTACTATTGCCTCTGATTCTCTGTCAAATGAGACAACTTAAAAAAAGTCACTAAAACCTGATTTATGTTAGAACTGTTTTTGTCCTGTTGAGTTTTCTGAATTATCAAAAATAATATCTTCATCCAAACCATCAACATGTCAGCTAGATCCCATCCCAACCAGACTGTTTAAAGAGGTACTTCCCCTAAATAACACCCACATTTTGGATCTACTTAATTTGTCTTTAGTGAATGGTTATGTACAACAGCACTTTAAGATTGCTGTAATTAAACATTTACTTCTTGATTCAGGAATTCTGGGCAATTATAGACGCATATCTAATCTAACTACCTAACTGACATCATCATCATCATCATCAACTTTATTCAGCAGACTCGTGGTCCACAAAAAAACATAACACACACAACACATACTAAAAAAAAAAGGAAATGAATAAAAAAATAAAATATATAATAAAAAATAAAATCTTATAAAAGACTCGTGTACCAATGATTCCACAGAGCCGACTGGTATCTTAGCGCACTGACAGAGGGATGTGAAAACGTTACAATAAGACTGTTCATGGAGCTGCACAAGCGACGCATAAACTTGTACATCAAATTTCTCATGAGCGCCTGAAACGTTCTGACATGTGCATTACAGAACATTTCACTTGCACTGCTGAACCTGGGTTTCTTAAGTAGAATTCTCAGGGAGTCATTATAAGCAACCTTAAGCTTCTGCATGCTAGCTTTTTTAAATTTACACCACAGAGGAGCTGCATACAAGGATGTACAGTAAGCTTTAAACAAACATATTTTTACCTCATTAGTGCACATGTGAAACTTCCTCCTCAGAATGTTTGCCTGGGCGTACAACATGCGACACTGTCGATAAATGTCATCATCATCACATAGCTGGTCAATGATGTAGTGACCCAGATATTTAGTTTTTGAGCAAACATTTAACTTTTGTCCTGACAGAACGCAGTCTGTTCATGTAGCCGGATCCTCCTCTACTTTGTTAGATGTTGTGAAAGGGGTGCCACAGGGTTCTGTCTTGGGTCCCATTCTTTTCTCCCTATACATCAACGATCTTTGCAGTGATCTGTCAAATGCCTCCCACCATTATTACGCAGATGACACCATCATCTATTGCTGTTCTTCCTCCCTCAGCCAAGCTTTCACCTCTCTTCAGGACGCTTTTAATATTATTCAGTCACGGCTGCAAAAACTTAGACTGGTCCTAAATGCCGACAAAAGCAAGTCATGGTTCTTGCCAACAGAAAGCAGCAACCAGAGAACCCACCTCAAATTGGAACCCAAGAGGGAAAACAAATAGAAATGGTCTCCACCTACAAATATCTAGGTTTCAACATTGACACTGAACTGTCTTTTAAAACCCACATCTCCAAAATGGCCACTAAACTCAAACTGAAGCTAGGTTTCTTCTTCAGAAACAAATCCTGCTTCTCATGCAAAGCCAGGAGAACATTAGTAGCTGCAACATTCATGCCAATACTAGATTATGGTGACGTGCTGTACATGAGTGCTGCATCAAAATACCTACAGTCCTTAGACTCCATTTACCACGGTGCCCTTCGGTTCATTACTGACTCCAGTTATCGCACTCATCACTGTGAGCTTTACGTAAAATCTGGCTGGTCATCTCTCAGCACTCGCAGATACACTCACTGGATATCCTTCATCTACAAGACCCTCCTAAACCTAGTCCCGTCATACCTCACCTCCTTAATACAAACATCACACAGTCATTACTCCCTGCGCTCTAACGATTTAGTCCTCCTGTCAGTTCCTCCTGTCAGAACTGAACTAGGAAAAAGAGCGTTCAGCTTCGCCGTCCCCTCAGCCTGGAACAACTTACAGAAAGATCTGAAACTATCAACATTCATCTCTCCTGGTTCCTTTATGTCAACCGTATTAGATAATGTTATCAAGAAACTTGACCATTGCAGATGTTTCTAAACATTACTTGTGCAATTTACATGGCAGTGTTAATTTTTTAACTTTATCTACCCAACCGATGTCTGTCTGCTTGTTTTGTATATAATGTATATAGAAATCTGTCATATCCTGTTGGTTTTGAACTGTCAACATCTGTTTACTGTGATTGTAGTTTTCTTTATTTTCTTTTTGATAAATTCAAATGCCTATTGTCAATTACCATGTGACGTGTGCTGCTGACCACTTGACCAGGTCACCCTTGTAAAAGAGATCTCGATCTCAATGGGCTCTACCTGGTAAAATAAAGGTGATTGATTGATTGATTGATTGATTGATTGGTTGGTTGACTGATTGATTGATTGATTGATTGATTGATTGATTGATTGATTGATTGATTGATTGATTGATTGATTGATTGATTGATTGATTGAACATTCATCTCATAAATTCTTGAGAAAATATTTGCATATGTCTGCACTGGAGAGCACAGGAGAGAACACAGGAGAGCCTCCTCCTCTGGTCAAAGCTCAGCTGTTCACCTCCACCTCACGGACAAGGGACACTCTTTTGAAAACCAGAATGTACACATTTTGGACCGAGAGCACAGGTGGTTTGAGAGGGGTGTGAAGGAGGCGGTTTATGTAAAATGAGAGAAACCATCGTTAAACAGAGGAGGAGGTCTAATGCCTCCTACCCACTGCCCCCTTTGTCGAGCGGCCGAAGCGGCCGGATAACACCGGTTTACATTCAAAGTCTATGGAGGAGACGCGTGGAGTCACGGCGAACAAGGAAGCGGCGAGATTCGAGTGATCGAAGCGGCGCGACGGCAGCCTGCACACGCACGCGCGCGTCGCCGTCGAGCCGCAGACGTCCCAAATGTTGATCTCTGGCGGCTCGACGCATCCGGCAAACAGTCGGGAGAGCCTCGCTATCTGATTACACAACCACAAC
>JBBPBX010053091.1:1586-23967 GCA_038048925.1 Garcialebias charrua
TTGCAGAGGAAGACTTTCAATGTTGCACGGGTGTATGTGGTCACTGTCTGTCAGATGGCAAAAATGTTATTCTGTGTCTAGTCTCGATTAATGTTGGGATGGTTTTGAGAAGTTCAGGGGGAAGTTTGTAGCTGATATAATTTAATTAATTTATTTATTTATTTTAATGAACTATCTCAAAACTCCTTGCAAGCATGTAAAAGTGTTTATATTTCATCACAAATCCACCCTCATTATTTATGTATACCGGTACTGTATTTATTTTTTTTAACAGTTCAGATTCAGTTTATTTTGGTGTCTCATTTACTGACAGTGGTTCTGCTGACTATTTTTCAAGGAAACAAAACAAAAACAGCCCAAAATATTCTAAAATTTCTAGTAAAGTCTGAAATGATAAAAACACTAAATAATTCTTATTGGAATGGCTCTCAATAAAAAGTAATAATAAAATACACAAAGATAAGTGGATAAAACCTTAAACACAAGCAGAAGGCTTCACATCACGGCACACTCTCTTGACGACACTTTGCCCGTCTGCATCACTTCCTCCTCCCCTTCGCCGTTTTCTATCTCCACCTGAGTCTTGGTGACACTTCCCATGGCCACTTCCTCTCCATCAGCATTGATCAAAGAGGTCACAATGACACTTCCTGTTCCCCAGTTAGCCTGGCTCTTCCACAGTAAGTCAGAAGGTGGACTGTGGGCGACTCCAGCATCAGCAGACCACACTGTGACGGTCCGTCCAGCCTTGAGGACGTACTTTGGGGAGAACTTGTAGAGGATCTCGTCCTCGTCATCAGCTTGTCTTCTTATTCTCCAGTTACCTAACGGCTGGTCCTGCTCGGAGTCGTTGGCGAGTGTGAGCGTTTCCATCCATGTCGGTGGGTATGAGATGGTGACGACTCCGCTAGCCGTGGCCTCCTCCGACACCAGCAGCTGCTCCTCTCCACGGAACTCGGACACTTCCTGAACCTCGGCCCTCTTCTTCTTGGAGAAGCGGGAAGAGGAGGATCCTGTTGTCTTGGAAACTCACTCGAGCCGATGGAGTGGGGGACAGTTTTAGCCTGTGTTCCTCTCCCTCCAGCAGCTTCCTGTAGGCGTTGATTTCCATATCCAGAGCGAGCTTCACATCCAGCAGCTCCTGGTACTCATTGAGCTGAGCGTTCATCTGCTCTCTCAGCTCAGACATTTCTAGTTCTTTTCCTTCGATGGCACGGCGGTGCGCATCTCGCTCCGAGGACAGAGCGTCCTCCAGCTCTTTGATACGATTCTCTGAGGCAGCCAGCTGTTTCTGCAGGGCGCTCATCTGATAACCAAGACTCTCTATTCTCATCCGGGACTCCTGCAGCTCCTCCCTCGCAGAGCTCATAGCTTTGTCATTCATCACAGAAGACACCTTGGCATTATCCAACTTGGCCTGAAAGGTTTGCTCCAGTTCACCCTTATAGAGAGAGACTTGCTCATCATGCTGCTTCCTCAGATCAGTTAAAGCTTGTGCCAGTTTGAACTAGTAGTCCTGCCTGACTCCAGAATCAACCTCAACAATTCTTTGTTCCCGTCGGTGATGAGACTCATGCATCTCCTCTTCAAACATGCTCTTCCTGAACTCCAGCTCTTCGGAGAGTGACTGACAGCGATTCTCCAAGTCCACACGCATCAGAGTCTCCGCCTCCAGCTGTCGCTTAGCAACAGCATGGCTGTCTTCTGCCTTGGCCAGCTGGCTCTTGATGTCAGCGAGCTCTGAGGTCAGCGAAGCGTTCTGACTCAGAGCTGTGGAAAGAGACGCTTCGCTCTTATTCAGCTGACTCTCCAAACCGCCCACTCTGGACAGAGCTGCAGCAAGATCGCTGTCCTTCTTCTTGACACTGCGAGTGGCTTCCTCCAGGTCAGCTTGAGCCGTCCCCAGTTCAATTTGCAGCTTGGCTCGATCTTTAGCGGTATCATCCAAAACTTGGCGAGCATCAGCCAACTCTGCCTCATACAGAGCCTTGAGCCCACTAACCTCTCTGGTCGTCATCTCCTCCTTTTCAGACACTTTGACCATCAGCCGGTCATTCTCCAGCTCCAGTGACCGGACACGGTCACTGTACACGGCCAGTCTGTCGTTCAGATGCTGCAGGTCTTGCTTCTCATGCAAGCGAGATATCCGGGTCGGGGACAGAGGGGTAGAGGCCGCTTGCCCTCTGCTCGGCCTGGGGTAACGTTAGCAGTTGCCATAACGATTCCGTTAATTATCCCGAGTTAGCTTTAACAGCAGAAAACGTTGGTTACGTATTGTAACCCCAGATTCTATGAGTAATTAGCGTAGCCCTTTAGCTCCGCCTATTGGATACTCCCCCTTCGCATCAGCGTCCTACTGAAAACCTTTTAGTCCACACCCACCTACTGGATGGGCCCACCCCTCGAGTCGATTTTACCTATCGACACCAGGGTTTCTGCCTCCAAAATAGCCAATCATTCAGCCATTTAGGATACAGACTGGCCCAAGAGCTAAAGGGCTACGCTAATTACTCATAGAATCTGGGGTTACAATACGTAACCAACGTTCTATTTCGTAATTAGGCTCCGCCCTTTAGCTCCGCCTATTGGAATAAAGGACGTAGCAGGATATAGTCTATGCCACACTGGATCCTAACCAATGTGCAACGTCTGCTCACCCAATCCCAATTAAGCACATCCTTCCTTATGCATAAACATACCCTGTATCTGGGAGCATTGAGGGAGGGCAGGTGGTGGGCTGGAGGAGGGGCCTGCAGGCCTCTGATGCAGCCTCCAGGCATGCCCTGCTGCTATGCAGCATGCATCAACATTGATATTGTGTTTTTTGTTGTTGTTGTTTGTTTTGTTTTGTGCTTGCAACATTGTCAGAGAGAGGAACACTCTCTGGCTGCCACCTTTCAATAGGGTAAAAACTGAACTGTTACTTGAACTATGTACAGAGAACAGTTAGAACAACATTCAAAAACCACAGTAAACAATCTTTGATACTGATGGTGAACATTTTCCACTTCCTGTCTACCATTAAGCAGGTGTGGGGATAACCAAACACTTCAGGAGGTATTCTCCGACTACTTATCCAGGATTCCCAGTATTGAATGAGTCATAGAAAATGTAGAAACATCTCGTAGATAGAAACGGATGAAAGAACAGGGCGAGCTCCACGCCGCCACTGAACAGATGTCACTAACCGACATCCCACCATGCAGAGCTGTGGAGGAAGCCATTGCTCGCGTGGAATGTGCCCGCAGAGTCGTAGGAGGTTCTTCTCCAGCAGCTTTGTAGGCCTCTGTTATGGCTTCGCACAGCCAGTGAGAGAGGCGCTGCGAGGACAGAGCACGTCCAGCTGAATTGTCCCTATAGTGAACAAACAAATTTTGAGAGTGACGCACACCCACTGTGCGTGCCACATAACATCTGAGTGCTCTGACCGGACACAGTAAATATGACCTTGCTTCCTCCTCAGATGCACGAGGAGGGAGATGGAACCCACTCAATGTTATTGTCCGTGATCGAAAACTGCTGTTTATGCACTTTGGTATGAAAGCCGGGTTAGGCCGCAAAGTTTCAGAGCTGCCATCAGGTTTAATTTGTAAACAAGAGGGAGCCACAGAAAGTGCACACAAGTCACTCACCCTTTTCGCAGACGTGAATGCTAACAACAGAGCGGTTTTAATGGACAAAAACTTCATTGTCACCTCCTCTAAAGGTTCAAAAGGAGCTTTAGTTAAAGCGCCTAGAACTAAAGTCAAGTCCCACTGGGGGGTGAGGTCACGCTTCATGGGTCTACGACGTCTAACGCCCTTCAGGAAACATTTCATCAGAGGATGATTGAATAACGTCCTGTCACCAAACCCCTTGTGACACGATGAAATAGCTGTAGCGTATACTTTAATGGTGCTGAAAGCTAATTCTCTCTCTAACAGTAGTTGCAAAAATGACAACACACAGCCAATGTCACATGCTGTGGCTTCAATGTCTTTTTCCCTGCACCACTGCTGAAAAGCTACCCACTTAGACGCATAAAGCGTTGTCGTGGATGAAGCTCGAGCATCCTGGATCGTTTGAACCACAGCTGGGGTGAGGCCTAAACTTGTTAGGCGGCGCCGCTCAGCTTCCAGGCCCAGAGGCGTTGGCCTATCTCTGGGAAGTGCCTGATCGTCCCTCCTGCTTGGAGAAGTGCATCTTCTCTCCACGTTAGCTGCAGGGTACTGTCCACTACCAGCCGCTGCAGGTCTGGGAACCAAGGAGCATATTTGCGTTCTGGAGCTACGAGGATGAGTGACAGTTTCTCTTCCCGGACTCGCTCCAGCACCCGTGGCACGAGTGGTACTGGTGGGAAAGCATATAACTTATTTTCTAGCCACCATCTGTGCGCAAAAGCGTCCACCCCCAGAGGAGGATTGTCCCTGGGGTTCAGTGAGAAACAGAGTGGACATTGCGCGTTGTTCTGAGCTACAAAAAGGTCTATTTCTGCACGACCAAACCTGGCCCAGATCTGATTTATTATGCCTGAGTGTTATAAATTCCCTAGTATTTATGCATTGTTTTGTTCAGGCATCTTGTTAGACAGCTAATTCGTATTTTTTACGTCAGGCATCTTGTTAGATAGCTAAGGGGGTCCTTGGGGAGAGCTGAGCAAAAGCCATTGGGTTTTATAGCCGTTGGTGTTTTTTATCGTTGATACCTGTCTGCGTTTGTGACAAAGATACCAGACAGACAGAAAAAGGGACAGTTAATACCAGTTACTATCAGTTATGAAGAATAGACAGCTCACAAAGGGAAACTTCATGCTGTAAACGAACTGGATAGTTAATTAAACTCCAAGAAAAAAACTATCTTGCTGTGTCCGGACTCGCTCTCTGATTGGAGTGTCTGTATGGATGAAGTGCTCCAGCTAATCTCCTCAAAAATCATCATACAGTCCTAACTCTCCACAACATATTGTCCTTCCAGCCAGATTACTTCACTCATATCAGCAAAATGGACACATCAAGATTAACAGAACGGCCACGGCAGCTACCAGCTCACCTACAGGACTACCAGGTTAGCCTTCCTCAGTCGCTAATGTCTTATGCTGCCCCTCATCAGGATGAAAATTTAGGTGCCAGTGCACAGCAGCTGCAGTCACTCAGCCTGCAGACCAAGTCTGCTATTCAGATGGCCAGCTACTTTCAGCACTCGGGCTCTCACAGTGTCATTTCCCAGCGGCGGCAGTCGATAAGGCAAGCCAGTACAACACAGTACTACAAGCTAATACCAGGCCTGGCTCACTAGTGGGATGTGAAAGGACCCTATCTCCTGCCCTAAGTGAATGCAGCCTGCAAAGTTATCCCATCACAGATGACTGCTCAAGTGAACCTAGTTCTCTAGCATCCCAACAAGCAACATCTTTTAAGTTAAGTCTTTGGCCAGACAGTACAACCTGGTCTCTTCCAGTTACATTAACATCTACATCAGAGTTTGGAGCTGACACCAGGTGACCACTCTCCACTACAATGAGCATGTTACAACCCACAATATCTACGTTATATCAACCAGCCTATCAAATAATGAATCCCGTGACTACAGCTGTAAATGCTCAACATAGAGGCCCAGTTATACCGATGCCAATCCAATACCAGCTCAATTATACAGGTCCAGCCCATACAGAATACCAGCCACATCCAGCTGTGCCACCAGCACGTCAACCCCTGGCTCCAGCAACACCACGTCATGTGCTGCAACCCACATCACTATCAAACAATATTATGCTTCAGTGCCCGAACTCTACTCTCCTATGGCAGTGCCACAGCCTGTGTATCAGCCCACACCAGGTAACACCACACCGCCTGTGTATCAGCCCACGCAAGTTAATGCTGCACAGCTTGCGTATCAAACCGCACAGCCGGTGTATCAGCCCACGCAAGTTAATGCTGTACAGCCTGTGTATCAAACCGCACAGCCGGTGTATCAGCCCACGCAAGTTAACACTGCACAGCCTGTGTATCAGCCCCCGCAGCTTAATGCTACACAGCCGGTGTATCAACTTACACAAGGTAACACCACACAGCCTGTGTATCAGCCCACGCAAGTTAATGTTGCACAGCCTGTGTATCAAATCGCACAGCCGGTGTATCAGCATACACAACTGTCATCATTGCACCTCCTGTGCACCAGCCCCCACTGATTATTACTACGCAGCCCATCTTGCAGCCGCCAGGTTATCAGCCAGGTCCATCTCCACAACCTGTTCTCCAGCTTCAGCCTCCTGCAGTACAGACGGTCTACCAGCCAGTGCCTGTCATGGTAGGGCCAGCTCCCCATGGATACAGTTCTTTCCTGCCACAGTACACCATGCCACAGTCCACATACAGTTTCCAGCCGCCGAAGCAGCCTGTTCCTGTACCTGAACTGCCCAAGCTGGTTCGTGATAGTGAGAGAGAATTTACTGACCTTAAGATAGCACTAGACCACCTGCTCGGCCCCCATACAGAGTTGTCAGAGCACTATAAATACCGTGTACTTATGGAGCGTCTAGTCCTGGAAGAGGTCAAGCTGATTGCTCAGTCTTGCAGACATTATGCCCAACCTTATGGTACGTCCACACCTAGCAGCGTTTCAACTTCCAAAAAGCTCGTCACGTACGCAAGTGGACGCACTGGACCGTCCAGACCAGAACGAGAAGCTTCGGCGGTGTGTGTGGGAGGAGCTTACCGGTATACCGAGTCCTCATTGCACTCCGCCAGGCGAGGAGCTTTTTATTTCTGTCTCTGTAGAGCAGACTTGACTGGTCGTGAAGGACTTGTCGCGAACACACCGCTACAATGAGTTTCTCTTCCATAGTCCATGACTCCGTGGTTTTTTTTCTGTGTCCCACAAACAATACGTCACATAGTTGCGCAATCATTTCTGCGTCACATAGGGACTCTCCCCCTGACCCCCTCTCTTCTCCCCCCGACTTTCCCTGATCAACCAATCAGGGAGAGTTGAACGGCGTTTGAATGTTTGAACCGCGAAATCTTCAGCATGTTGGAGGCGTGCTTTGGAGGCTGACACAGGTTCACGTGCACGGAAAAACGCTTTCCAGCACGCTTAACACGCACGTGACGTGACGCCCGACGCCAAGACGCGGCTGGAGGCGCGTCCCCCATTGACTTTGCATGTAAACTGGATGCTCCTGCCGTTGAAAAGCTGTTAGGTGTGGACGTACCATTCCACAGCTGCTATGGAGGCCCTACAGAGGCAATATGGACAACCACATCAGCTAGCACAGAGTGAGATTGCTACTATCCTAAACGCCCCTGATGTAAGATCTGGGGACACAGAAGGCTTCCAGAGCTTTGTCCTCGGTGTTGACCTACTTGTAGGAATGCTCACTTCATTAGAGGGACCAAATGGTACAGAAATAATGTCAACTGGTCACGTCGACAGACTATTGAGTAAGCTCCCCAGGCACCTGAGAGACCGTTTTGTAGAGCACCTCCAAACACAAGGTCGTTTCAACACAAGTCAACTCAACCCCTACAACCTCAGAGAACTTGCCAGTTGGCTCAAAGTAAAGGCAGAAGCTTAAAGACTGCAAAAATGGCACAGCGCCACCGCCCTGAAGAGCCACCTGCCTCCAGGAGAGAAAGACACGCTCCAGCTCCAAAGCCTCGAGCACAATCTGTTTCTGTCTATCACGGCTCTGATGAACCCAAAGCTGATAACAGTTTTCCTGCAGAGGCAGCCCACTCTGATCCCAAGTCACAAAGATTTAAGAAGCTATGTCTCTTCTGTAAGAGCACAGAGCACTATCTATCCCAGTGCTCTGCTATTGTACAGCATTCACCAGAAGAAGTCAGGAGATGGCTTGAACGTGGTAAGCGCTGTTATAATTGTGGGAGGACCGACCACCAACCTGAAGCCTGCACTTTAAAGAAACCATGCAGTGAGTGTCAGGAGATTCATCTGAGAGTTCTACATGATGTTGCCAAGTCAGACTCGCGTGTCTACCTCATCACACCACGCGACCAAGTCACGTTCGGCACCTCTAAGCGAGGAGGAAAAGTGTATCTCAAGGTGGTGCCCATCCTAATAACTCACGGCCGGAGGTCACTGAAGACCTATGCCATCTTGGATGATGGGGCTGAAAGGACAATAATCCTACCAGCAGCTGCCCAACGTCTAGGCCTTAAAGGTAAAGCAGAGACCCTCACTCTACGCACCATTCACCAAGACGTGGCCCATCTGGCTGGTGAGTCTGTTTCTTTCCATGTTGCCCCACTAGGGCACTCTAAGGAGCGCCACCACATTAAAAATGCCTATACAGCAGGCCAGCTAGCTTTAGCAGAACAATCATACCCTACAACTGCATTACAGAGACGTTACCGCCATCTACAGGGTCTTCCAATCCCTGACTTTAGTGAAGTGCAGCCGTTACTATTAATTGGTGCTGACTGCACACACTTGATCACAGCAAAGGAGCCAGTGAGATTTGGTCCAAAGGGCAGCCCAACAGCAATCCACACAAGCCTTGGTTGGGCACTTCAGGGTCCAGACAGTATGGATTCTACTGCTGCTTCCTGTTATCTCACGACCAACCCAGCTACCAGAGCTGCTGTTCTCCGAGCACCACTGAGGGTACACTCTCCAGTTCCAGCAGCACCTCAGCAAGCCAGCCAGTCAGAGCAGGAGCTCTCAGAGATGAAGGGTCTCCTACAAAGTGCTGAGGAACAGAACACTGAAGAATGCTAATGCCACGGTTGAACAGTATCGATCTGTGGTACTGACTCTGGAAGACAGCCTGAAGAAAGAGAAAGAGTTACGTTCTCCTCTAGAGGTCAGACTGAAGGAGTCAGAGGAGGTGCAGAGGCAGCTGAAAAAAAGGTTTTTAGAGCTGGAGAAGATGGAGTTGCAGGAACAGGAGGAAAGAAAGAAGGCTGTGGACGCAGTGGAGAAACAAGTTTGTGAGCTGCAACGGAGTCTGAAGGCCAGCCAGGCAGAGCAGCAAGAACAACTGAAGAAGTTGGAGATGATCACTTCTCCGCAAGAAACCAACAAGATGCTGAAAGTGGACAGGGATAAACTGGGACAGGAGCTTCAGCAGGCTCAGGCTAAAGTGAAGAAGCTCCAATCGGATATCAACCCACTGCACAACTCTCTGTCTGTACTGTCAGAGAAAAATGGCTCCCTGCAAGATGATAAGAGGCTGCTGGAAGAAGACCTCAAATGACTTAAAGCCAGAGTACAACAACTTGTTAGCCAGCAGAAAGATGGGGATCTTGAGAAAAAGCAGAAACTCATAGCTGAAAGAGAGACTCAGCTAAAGCGCATAGCAAAACTAGCTGAAGAAACAGGCGAGCTGAAGATTGATCTGACCAGATCCAACGCCAAGCCCTTAGGCTATGTTTCATCAGACATTCCTGATTCAGTGACGGCCAAATATGTTGTTGATGGGGCGGCGGGACGCCTCCTTACCCCAAGCGTCTTACGCTCCTGACACAGTCACAAGACGATGTTGGCGCCACTGTCAGATGATGGTGGAAGTTCGGCAGAAGTGGAGGCGGCCTACTGATGACCTCACGCAGAGCACGATCAACATGATCGTTGATCCCCAGCTTCAGAGAGCACAGTGGCCCATCGGGGAGGTTGTCAAGGTGATCGAGAGTGCAGACGGTCGGATCCGGTCAGCTGAGGTTCGGATTGGAGAGAAGACCTACCTGCGGCCGGTACCACGTATGGTCCAGCTGCCGGCCATTCCACCTGATGATGGACAAAATACAGGACTCCACTTCATCTTAGGGAATTTAATAGACTTTACATAATAGCTAGGCTATTCTGGGGGCGGCTGTTATAAATTCCCTAGTATTTATGCATTGTTTTGTTCAGGCATCTTGTTAGACAGCTAATTCGTATTTTTTACGTCAGGCATCTTGTTAGACAGCTAAGGGGGTCCTTGGGGAGAGCTGAGCAAAAGCCGTTGGGTTTTATAACCGTTGGTGTTTTTTATCGTTGATGCCTGTCTGCGTTTGTGACAAAGATATCAGACAGACAGAAAAAGGGACGGTTAATACCAGTTACTATCAGTTACGAAGAAAAGACAGCTCACAAAGGGAAACTTCATGCTGTAAACTAACTGGATAGTTAATTAAACTCCAAGAAAAAAACTATCTTGCTGTGTCCGGACTCGCTCTCTGATCGGAGTGTCTGTATGGATGAAGTGCTCCAGCTAATCTCCTCAAAAATCATCATACAGTCCTAACTCTCCACAACACTGAGTGAAGGGCCCAGTTCCCGTGACACGGCCCTCCTCTCGACATCATGTCTGCTCCCACGTTCAACACCCCAGGGATGTACACTGCTTTCAATGAGAGCAGATTTTGGTGAGCCCAAAGCAGCAATTGCCTGGCAACGTGCAGTAACTGAGCTGAACGAGATCCCCCCTGACGATTGATGTACGAGGCTGCCACCTGGTTGTCGGTGTGCACCAGTACATGCTGCTGTTGAACCAGAAGAGTAAAATGCTGTAAAACTTTCTGGACTGTCATTAACTCCAGAACGTTTATGTGGAGGTGAGTGTGGTCTGGCCACCTCCCACCTATTGATTGAGACAGACACGTCCCCCCCATCCCCTTAGGGAAGCGTCCGTGAACACTGGGATGTGTGACGTAGGTGTGATCATGGAGACACCCTCCCTCAGCGTGAGGGGTTTCCCCAGTGACGTAGGTCTGATTTCACGGATGGAGGAACCAGCACCATCCTCCGCTTGCGGCGCACCGGGTCCACGTGCAGTTGGACAAACCAACGCTGGATCGATCTCGTGTAATAAACCCAAATTTACCATAACATGGGCGGCTGCCATTAGACCTAATGCCTCATCCTCACCAAACGCATCTTGCGCAGCCGAAGCAGCCACTTTACATTGAAAGTCTATGGGGCCGCGCATCTTGGAGCAGCGGGGCGTGACGCGGCGCGCCTTCCGCATTTCAAGCAGCGCAGCAGGACCCGGCAGCCCCTTTTCACGCGCGCGCAGCCAGCAGCCACTGTAGAAGCTGGGTTTGTCCTGCTTCTTCTGCTCGCAGATTATCAGCAACCACTCGGGAGAGACTCTGCTATGTGATGACGCAACGACGACGGGACTTTCTGTGGACGAAAACAGCATCCGGTAGGAAAACCTGGCATTTTTAAAGTTGCTGCTGTACATCTCCCCAAACATAAAAAAAAAAGTTTTAATCTCAACAAATACTTTTTGAGCTGCAGTTCGGCTCGTAGAAAACACACACAAGTATTGACGAGGCACGTACAGCTGGTTTTATCTGCCCAGTGTACATAAACAACACGGATCTGACCGGGAAGGGAGCCACGACACGCTCCTCCCACTGCGCGTCTGCAGACGTTTAGTGGGGACAGACATCTGTTGTAAGCAGCAAACACAGAGCATTGGGAGCATTTGGATGCGTTAGGTGAGGATGAGGCATAATAGCCGCATAATTGTTGCTGCTGTCACCACCCTTCCCGGTTGGACGCGCTTTAGCTGAGCTGTCATATCGGCTGTTCTCTGCTCTGACAGGCGCGCTCTCATCGAGCGTGAATCCAGTTCTACCCCGAGGTAAACAATGGATTGGGCTGGGATGACTGAGCTTTTCATCCAGTTCACACCAAACCCCAGGTCTAGCAGGTGCTCTGCTATAACTCTGGTCTGTGTTGCTGCCTCCTCTCTCGATTTGCTTAAAATGAGCAGATCGTCCAAATAAAAAAGAATTCTCATCCTTGCTGAGCGAAGTGGACGTACCGCCGCTTCCACACACTTTGTGAAAGTCCGGGGCGCGAGGGAATACCCGAAAACGAGTCTGTTGAACTTGTACTGGTTCCCTTGGAAGGAAAACCTCAGGTATTTCCTGTGTTGAGGGATGATGCTGACATGCCAGTAAGCATCTTTCAAGTCCAGGGATGTGAACCAGTCCCCCTGGTGTACATTCCTCAGCAGCTGCTTTATTGTCAGCATATGAAACCCTCTCTCCATAATGGATTTGTTGAAAATCGACAAATCCAAAACTGGTCTCAAGCCCCCTGTCTTCTTGGGAAGGAGAAAATAGTGAGAATAAAACCCTTTGTTCTGTTCTCCTTCTGCCACCTTGGAGATCACTCCCTTTGTCAGCATTTCTTGAATTTCTGACAGCAGGGAGAAGTTTTGTTTTGGATCCGATAACACTGTTTTCAGGATCCCCCTGAACGGTGGAGGTTTTGTAGCAAACTGGAGAGCATAACCTTTTCTTATGAGCTTGTCCAGCCATTTGTCCAAGCTGCATTTTTCTTTCCACTGCACGTACCACCTGACCAGTGGGAGCGTGTGGTCTTGTTGTCTCGTGCGTGTCATGTGCGTCAGCCAATCGATGGGGCCTCCCTCCATTACCCTGGTAACCTACGGGGGCCCCGCCCGAAAAGGGCTGGCTTACTGCGTCCGTGACGTGTTTCGTCCCTGCGTCTGACGTCGTCACGTTCGCCCTCTGCAGTGATGCGTCGCTGCTGTGTGCTGTCTGCCACGTGCACGTCGGCTGCCCTGCCGCTCCCGCATCAACGCTCGTCTGAGGTTTCGCTGTGGCGGCGAGCACGCTCTCTGGTGGTGCGTTGCTTTTGTTGGGCACTGCTCGTCTTTTAGGCGGCGGTGCTTGTTCATTTTGCGTGTTTTGTCTTTTGTTACCTCATTTGGAGCTGTCGTCGAGCTGCAGACGGGCGGCGCCACTCATGTACGTGGAACGCCAGTTAAATACATGTTGAGACGGAGCTCTGCTGGCCTACACGTGAGCTGAGCTAGCGTCACGTGATTCAATGTGAAGCAGCGAGCTATGGTTTTTACCCGGCTTTGTCTGTGCAGCACGAGGTTCGATAAACATGACACCAGGATGTTTAATTACCTCTTCGTGTTGTTTTCTGCTGGGCAGTGTTGAAGCTGGGCCAACGTCATTTGATTTTATGAGAGGCAGTAGGCGGGGGGTTTTACCTGGCTCTGACTGCTCAGTGACAGGTTCACCAAACATGAAACATTTATTTATCTTTACCTTGTTTGAGCTGTTTTTACTCGTGGACACCTGACTGTCGTAGACCAGTCTGTCTGTGGTGGGTAGCATGTGTGTACGTGCGGCTGTGGGGTTATTCGACCTCACAGACAAGCCCGAAACATCAGAGAAAACATATTTTGAAATATTTTGCTCTTTTATTTTCACCTCATCACACACACTCCCCGCAACGAGTCATTTCTTAAAGCTCGGTCGTCTGCGGGGCTGCTGCTACTGCTGCTGTTGTGGCTGCTGCTGCCTTTGTCCGCCCCAGGCCTGGTGCGGGCGGCCTCGTGGCGCGTGTTGGGCACTGCTCGATGGCCATTGCTGCTGCTTTTCCCTGTGTGGGGCTGGCTGCGAGGCTGGACGAGTCCCCGCTGCTGCTGTACGGACCGTCTGAACTGCTGTCTGTGGTCTCGGCGGTCCCTCCATCCGTCCGTGCGTCGGGATGGCGGGTGTGCCGACATGAAACTGCGCACCGTCTCGGCTACTTCGTCTTTCTTTTTGAACTTTTCAACCAATTCTTGGAGGTTGGTTCCGAAAAGTTCCTCTGCCGATACCGGTCCCTCCAACAGTTCTTTCTGCAACCAGTCCGGCAGCGATGGCGCATACTTTAACCACGTCGTGCGGTGCACCATTTGTAACCAGACCGCCACGCGTGACCAACATACCGTGGAGGCTGCGCTGAGGTTCAGGATTACGTCCGCCGCCTTCCCAATCGCACTCGCCGTCTCTTCTGGCAGGTTTGGGTCTTCAGCCAGCTTCAAAATCTGGTAGGCTAGCAACGCCGTGTTATTGCTAGCTGCGCCGGCTTGGGCCGCGCATTGGTGCGCACGACCTGTTAGCTGTAGCACGGTTTGGTCACGGCGCCCGCTGGGAATCGGCCTATGGTCCGACCTGGAGGTTTTTGCCCCGAACACCTCCGTGAGGCTCTGCTCTAGTGGGGGCACAGACGGGAAAACTTTGTCTGTGAACCCCTCCACTTTTGTGATTCCCACGAAGGACGTTGCTGGGGCCTTGATTTTGGCGGGCGCTGCAACGGCCTCGTTCCACAGTGCCGTCACGGCCGGGAAGCGGGGCCAGGTCGGGTCCGGGCATCTCTGTGTCACGGTGCCGTACCTCAAGCCCGCCAGGTCATTCGGCCTAGGTGGAGAAGGGGCTGGCACGGACAGGCCTTTTAGCGTAGCCGCCCCGTGGATAATGGAGGGCAGGTCCTGCATCAGGCTGCCCATCGTTGGGAGAGGGTTGTCCGCCGGCTGCGGTTGGGTCGGGACCTCGGAGCATTTGCTCGTACGGTCCTCGTCCGAACACTCGCTCTCCGGGAGGGAGGGGCGCTTTGCACGCCACTCACTTCCCCGCAGTCCGACGCGACCGCCTCTCTCCTCAGCTCGAGGTCGGCAGGTCTGTCCAGCGGAGTCTTGTCGCGGAGAGCCCTCTCGTCTTCTCCGACGGGCCTGAACACCTCTGCGCGTCGCTCCCACTCGCCTTTTGGCAGTTTGTCGCAGAAGGCGCACACGTTGTTCAGATCTGCATGTCGAGGTCCCAGGTAACCCTCGCACATCTGGTGCTCGTCGAAGCTGCAGATCAGGCCGGATCCGCATGTTGGACACGTTCTTGCCATTTTTAGTCGTTGGATACTTTGTGATAAAATCTCGGAATTTTCACTAAGGTCTTCAGTCGAAGGCTGAATGATGAAAGAGGCAGAAACCCCGGTGTCGATGGGTAAAATCGACTCGAGGGGTGGGCCCATCCAGTAGGTGGGCGTGGACTAAAAGGTTTTCAGTAGGACGCTGACGCGAAGGGGGAGTATCCAATAGGCGGAGCTAAAGGGCGGAGCCTAATTACAAAATAGAACAAACAACTGATTATTTGTTTACACTTGGATGCAAAACCGGTTTCTTTCTAATCAACGCAAGAAGAGCAATCAATTAAGTATCTTAGCGCAGAGAAGGCTTAGTGGGACGCAGGTGTCGACTTGCATTGCTGTGGAGGATCTGGATGAGACCTTTGAGCTGACTGAAGCTAACTCAAACTCATTTGAGGTAAAAAACCAGGCAATGCATACTGAACCGACTAATGACACACAAGACTCTGACTCATCGGATTACCAAGAGACCTTGCTCAAACTTGGACTTGAGAGTTTGGACATTAAATCCTGTGAGGTGTCAGACTACTGGAAGGGCCAGCTGTTGCAACTTGTCCAAAAGTATGAAGTTGTATTCTCAAAAACTAAACTTGACTGCGGCTCAGCAAAAGATGTTGTTCATAGGATCCATCTGTCTGACACGCGACCCTTCAGGCTCCCATACCGTCGTGTACCACCTGGGCATTACCATAAACTCAGACAGGTGCTCTCTGAGATGGAAGAACTCGAGATAATCCGCAAGTCAAAGAGTGAATGGGCATCACCGCTGGTCCTTGTGTGGAAAAAGAATGGGGACATTAGGATCTGTGTAGATTATTATTATTTTTTTCTTCTTTTTCCCCTTTATAGATGGCCTCCCTTCTCACCTTACAGCCATGTTTTTTTTAAATAGAGAGAAAGGAAAGACAGAAAGTAAGACAACAAAACACAACAATTATCCACAAAAAAGCACGAGGCAAACACACCCAACCTCCGTCTGCAATCCTGCGAAGTACATGACAGAACACAGCAACGAACACACATGCATAAAGACTAACAGCATTCATGACCTTGCAGTAGATTTACATAAATATACATACCCATACCTACAAATATATATACAGTATACATTCATATTCAGTCACATACCCATCTACATATCTGCATATGATATCTACATATATACAGTATTCCTGCATCATTTGTATGTGGTTCTGAGCATGCATAAGTGAATAAGGTTTCTCGAATAGAACATTCAATAGCGACCGTGAAGCATCAGAGACCCCCCCCCACGGCCCGAGGCAGACATAGGGGCAATCGCCCTCATTATTTATGTACTGTATACTGTATTTGTTTTTGTTTTTTTGTTTCCTTGAATTGGATTTTATTTTGGTGGAGCAGCTTTTATTTTCTTGCTCCCTGTTGCTACGTCATATCCTGTGTACTGGTACATGTATTCCCGCTCCTTTTCCTTAGTTCGCGCCGAGCAGCGCTCCGGAGAGGTAAGCGTATGGAGCTGTCTCCTGTTTTGTGAAATATTCAAAAATGTTCCAAAAAAGTCTGTTCAATAAACTCACAAGTGTTATATGTTGTTGTTTAACTTTTTTATGTTTAGCGCAGCATTGTACTGGGTATTTAAAGCTCCACTGACATCATCTTTTAACTTTCCATAAAATGGCACAACATATATATATATATTAAGATTGACCTCTGATCGTTTTTGCTAAAACANATGGATCTAAGCATGGTTGACCTCACAAAGCTGGAGGATGCAGTGAAAGGCTACACAACTGAGATCTGCGACCTTAAGGAAAAAGTCTCAGTGACTAAATTTACTCCTGAAACCTTCCAGAACAACGATAAAACAAAGTTTTATACGGGACTGCCCAACTTTTTAGTTTTGATGCAAATTTTTCAGCTCTGTGAACCTTATACATCAGCATGTCATCACTGTCAGCACTCTCCAAATTTGAGCAATTTATTATGATACTTATGCATCTCAGATTACATCTGCAGCTTCAAGACCTTGCCTATAGATTTAATGTGTCAAAAGCCACTGTGTCTCGAATTTGTTTTAGAACGATTCATGTTCTCCATGAAAGATTACAATTCTTAATAGAGTGGCCTGAGCGACAAGTAATTCAATCAACTATATTTATATAAATATTTTAAGTTTAAATGATTATACATGTATTTATCATTTAAAGTAAATCAAAAGTAAATTAAATCACTAATACTGTTACAGACCATATTTGTACATGTTAATTGTTCATGAAGACAAAAAAAAAATTTACCCAATAAGGTTGAATATTTTTAATTTATTCAATGAACTCCATAACCAATCTTTGTGAATATTGGTCAGTTAAAATGACATGAGTTTTGCTATTGAAATAAAAACATTTTTCTGAAGTAGACTCATTTTGCAACATTTGTGACATATGACATTTGTATGTGCTGTTATTTAACATATTAGAACACCTTTGAAATTCACAAGCTAATCTCATATTGATTTAAATATATCATTTGATTTAACATACTTAACTTTTCAATTAAGATTATTGTAAATAAGATTATTGTAAATAAAAAACAGCTGTCATGACATGTAACAACATCACATGACCCTTCTGCAGAGTGCTTGCTACAGGTGTAGCTGAAACATGTTATGGTAGTGACAAATGTTTTTGGGGAAAAAAAGAGCAACTGTTTAAATTTGTATAAACTTTTCAAACTCCTTTCATCAACTACTCCAAATAACATTCTTGATTCTTAGATTGGTTAGTCACGTGTGGATTTCTGTCCCAGGATTTCAGGTAGGATGCAATGTGTAAAATAGTGCTGAATTTTGGGAACTGCTGTTTCCCACAGCTGGTCATCTGGCAGAATTCTTTCCACATAAATATCATTTTCACTCCATACTACAAAATCACAATATTGTACATCCACAATGTGAATCTGATCCTGGAGCTGATGGTAATAAGGATGGTTCCTATCCAGTTGTACAGAATCTCCAACCTTGACGAGACGACGAGACAAAAACCAGGCTGTCCAGCACACATCCTCAGACCGACTTCATGCTGTTTGCTCTGTGGGCACTGAAGGACAAGACAATGAAACTTAGACATAAAAAATAAATACGGTAGTCTCCAAAACATTTCAATATGATACTTTTTTAAAGATTGTGTTTCACTCATTTCACTATCCAACACCAATGTTAGAAAATGAGACTATATTTATGTCTCTGTCAACCAGGTGTGTTCCACAGGTAAGAATGTATTAATCTGGACTAAGTTTTAAAAGGTGATGGAAAGGTCACACATTTTTTAACTGGAAACAAGGCAACATCCCACAAACTGCAAGACCATCCCCAAAACTACGGCTACATGCTGTGAAATATGCAAACAACAAAGATTTGAGTAAAAAATTATAGTTGTAACATTCATACTGTGAGGTGCGCAAAGTCTGCAGTGCAGTACCCTAATGCATGCTCAATAATCCAGGTAGAAAAATCTAAAAAAGCTAAGTCTGCAGTGCAGTAGTCCAAACCTTTTGAGAAATAAATTTTACCTTGATTTCACACACCCTGGCTCCATGACAGTCACATGAAACGACTCCATCTGGTGAGGCTCCCATGTATGGCCACCTTGAGTTTAACCAGCTAGTATCTGAAGTTACAAAGAAGATACGATCACCTTGATGATACTGTATTATCAAAACAAAAAAAATCATAATATTTTCAGTACATTAACTTACCTTTTTAATGGAGTTACTGTAGATCTCTGACCTACAGTGTAGAAATGCATATGACTCAACGTTAACACATACAACTCCAGCACGAATTTGGCTTTACAGAAGCTAAATATATTATTTTTAAGTAGATCCACGCACATAGAAATAACAGGGGGCTAACTAAACTTGTTGTTAGCATTAGCGATAGCGTAGTTAGCATAGGCTAATTACTAAATAAATAATACATCTCACTACTCACCCGGGCAGAAACAAGTCGACAACCATTTAAAGCTTCTTTTGATCCTAAATGGTTAACCCAAAACTCGTCCTCGCCAGTTTATTTAGGGCTTTGGCATACTTGCTGTAATCCATTCTGCTGTGTTTTGAACTGGGGAAAATCACTTCCTGCCCCGCATCTGAATTTCGCGCCACTTCCGGGTCACGTGATTGCAACCCAGCAATACTACTTGGAATGTGCTGAATTATTTCTAATACAATAAATATGTTAAGATACATTTCTCAATAAACAACTTGTAGCCTCAGATCTTAGGTTTTCCCTAAATATACAGTACAGTAGATAACATTTCAGTGTTTGGTTGTTCCAACCATAGATATCATATATAACACATCTATGGTTCCAACTCTTTGATTTGAGACGCTCAGTTTCTTCCATTGCATCTTCCTTTGTCGTCCCCTGCAGGTCATAAGACAAAATGCAGGTTAAAACTTTGTCAACATTAGCTTAATTTTTCACAACAGGTCCATAGTTGATTTGTTGTTTGATTATTAATTTGCCAGAATTTTAAAATATAATTAAACAAAATTATCGTTTCGTGCTAATACTTTGACATTTTCTGTAAAATAATCACGCCATCACCAGGCAGCAGTTTCAACTCAAACCGGAAGAGGTACATATCAAAGATGGCGGTGTTAGTGGGTAAGTGGTTTTGATCTAATACTGTAAACGCATTTTTTCATGTTTAATAATAATAATAATCTGGACTTATGATGCTGATCTTATTTTAAAATGGGTAAAAAAGTGCCACACTATAGTTTGACTGTGTCTGAAGTTGTATTTGAAATCTTTGTTAAATGCGTATGCTGACCTTGCTGTGTTGTTAGCATAGCTGCTCACCACGTCAGCTAGCAACACAAAACAGTAACCCTCAGGCTATAATGACTGCAGCTGTCAAGCAACAGTACCCCACTAATGCAACGAGTATACCACGAGAGTGGTTGTCGTGCAATAAATATATTTTAATTGTCACGGGGTTAACCCCCAAACGCATGGGGCTAATGCTTCTTGCGCAACACATTCTCGGTTGCGCAGTGAAAGCAAACTTCCAGCGAAAAGTCTTCTGGTTTAATGTTTTTGAAAAATATTTTAAACTCTCATTTTGCAGCAATTGCTATTTAGGACATTAGTAACTTATCTAAAGTTATACAATTCGGCAATTTCTTTGGCCACCTCAAATGCATTGTGTTGCTATTTTGAGTTGTTTATTTACGGTAACTTGCACAACACTTTTTCTTAACAATATATATTGTTTATAAAGTTTCCTTTAAAGGCTATTGTAACGTTTAATTACATGTATTTTTTATTATTGTTGTTATGGGCTAGTTATGTCTAGATCTAACGATTAAAAATATTACATTGTGTTCATATTGTACCATCCCTGCTGTATTTGTTTTGTTTTATTTAAATGTTTTTGTTTTGCAGCACCTCGTCTGGCCTTGTTTGGCTCTTTGGCGACAAGGTAAATGCCTCCTAATCTCATTTGCTGTGAAACTTTGTTGAATCTACAGCTATATTTTATTCCGTCCACTTTTCTCCATCAACGTAGCCCAGTACATTATTTTAATTCAAATTGAAACGCAATACAGAAACATCTGCCCTTTTTTTCAGCTTGTTTACTCATCAGAGGAACTTCTTTGTTACACTTTACTGCATCAAGTTTAGACACTTGGACAAAAGTAGCATCTTCCTCCTAAATACTGTAAACACTAACGTGACATGATATTTTTCACATCATATTCTAACAATAAAACTCTTTGGTGCTCGTTAATGTTAGATGGCTGATTTTTACACGTAACATTTCAGATAATTTCAGCTTTTTATCACAATAGTTTAATTGTTTATTCTCTCTCTTTCCCTCTTTTCTGATAGGCCCATTTCGGTTTTTGCCATTCAGCTTAGGAGTTTGCACAACAGTGCTAAAAGTGATCATACGAGCACGAGGTGAGCTTGACTAAAACACGATTGTAACAGACATTCAGCCGTCACAAAGCTCTTGGTAAAAGTTTTGTCCCTCACTTTGTTTCAGTTTGGTGCCCGTCAGAGAAAAGAGCACAGCAGTGGCAGCAGCCAAACCAGCAGCCGTAGCCAGCAGCACAGGGGAATATATTGTGACAAAGCTGGATGACCTGGCTAACTGGGGACGCAGTGTGCGTATTGAGAGGATATTTGTTGTGTTCATATTCACATGTTTGATGCTTTCACACTTAACATGCTCATTTGTGCAGTTGACACTAAAGGGCCCAGCATACTCCATCCGAAGTGCCGAAATTGGCTCTCGCTGTCACAGTTACATGACGAAAATTGCGTCATTTTGTTTGCAGAGCAGATTCGCTCGCTCCTTCTCGACACAAGGCCTGGGCCAAACAGGGTTGCCAGATCTCCAGACCGAAAGAAGCGATCAGCTCCTTCAAAACAAGCACAAACAAGCGGCTCGCTCTTTCAAAAAAAGCCCAAAAAAAGCCCAGCTGGCAACCCATCCCATTGTGTAAAAAAAGGCAGTTTTAAACAGTATAAACATATTTATTATGGCATTACATATATCTAGCAAAATTATACATAAAAGAACGTATTCAGTCTAAAAAATAAAAATACATTTTGCATTTTTCTCCCATCTGTGGTCGGATCCAGTCTTGAAGAGCACGCTCTTTCTCCCAATCTTTATTATATTTTTTTCCATATTTACCCCACTTAGAGCTCACATTAGCGTTGTCTTGTCTAGACAAAGAATAAAGAACAGAGACAAAGAATAAAGAACAATGTTGCATTCGCGTGTAGTCGGATGTCCCGTGAAGATACACGGTTTTTAATTTTAAACTCACTTTGAAAGTAATTTTCATTAATTTATCATTTTGTTTGCTAAAAACGAACATAGTTGAATGATACAAGATATATATGTGGTGTCACTATATGCAAAGTTCAAAAATGATGTCACAATACTGTAATGTATACAGCAGTGTTCGTGCATGTATATTACAGAGTGTCAGTGAACGCACCGCGAGAGAGAGCGTGACGTAGGCACGCGGGTTCAGTGTGTGTGTGAAGATAGAAAGTGCAGAGAACGGAGTAATGCAGGATCGTGCCGTCTGATAAGTGTATTGTGCAGTTTAAACAATAAAGCTACATCAGCACCAAACCAGCATATTTATTAAGCGTGCAGAGAAACATCAAAAATACCTTTAAAATAACTTCAGGAGTACATTTCACAAAACAAGCCCAAATAAGCGACGCAACACCCATGGTAAGCACAAAAAACCGCCACAAGCGGCTCACCGAATTTAAAAGCGACTCCAGGAAAAAACAAGCCCAATGCCGCTTGAAATAAGCGGACTTGGCAACTATGGGGCCAAACTCTCACAGGCGTATGCGCCAAGGACTGTGTGATTGGTCTGAAGTTTGTGGGCGTGTTTGTCAATGTGGGAATTCATTCAACCTTTATTTAGTCAGGTAAATCTCATTGAGCCTCGTGGACTCATTTACAAGAGAGACCTGCTACAAACTAAAGAATGATGAACAGCAATGGTAGAATTTCCTTAAACAATAAACAATAGAAAAACTTAAGAGAGAAATACAGATTATTTTTTTTAAACATAAGGTAGATGTATAAAATCAAAAACAAGAACATATCTGCATTGGTTTTTGCCAGGATTCCAACAGATTCTTAAAACCATTTAGAGAGGTCAAGGCCGAGAGCTTCAGATCTTTTTGTAAGATATTCCA
>JBBPBX010053093.1:8935-23967 GCA_038048925.1 Garcialebias charrua
TCGATTTATGGTTTTGCCTGAACGTGTTTCGAAAGTCGGTTGTCAGGAAATGTCTCTGCATGGAGAAAGTTCTGCATGAAAACACAAAGTTATTAAAAGAATCAGAGAATAAAAAGTGGCATCCATCCTGAGGAAGACGGATGCAGCAGCAACACAAACTGCTGATGAAGCAGAGAGTCCAACGAGCGTCGGTTAAATCCTGCTGCTCGACCGGCGCAGCTGTGTTTTGTCTTCTTGTTGTTTGAGAGGAAGACGACGTGGACTAACGTCGTTTATTTGATTCCTTACTTTGGATCAGTCAGGTCCACAGGCTGTTAATAATAATAATAATAATGAATTCAATTTATAACGCACTTTTCATTAATGAAAATCTCAAAGTGCTATATATATTTAAGTGTTCTTCAGAACCTTTAAAACCCAACAAGAATAATAATTCTGAATCAACTCATCTTGAGCTTATTTGGTCTTCGCAGGAGCTGGTTTCCGCTGACTGAAGTCATGTTAGCAGCGTTAAAGTTGTAGCTTCTGACAGCCACTGTCTGTAGGAACCCTTCAACAGTTCTTTCATTTTCAGTTTCCTGCATCGTGGAGGTTTTTGTTTTTCTCCATGCAGGAATCTGAGCCTGTCACTGGAAGTTTGTTAAATGTCTCATTGTGAGTGATAAATCATCAGAATGAACTTGACCAGTTTGTATCTTTTCTCCTAACATCCCATGAACTGACACATTTTAATGTTGCAGCAACAATTTATTGTTCAAGTTCAGAAGAAGTTGGTTTTCAAAGATTTTGAGTCCAGTCTGTTTCTTTTGGGAGAGAGAATCTGTCCTGCTGTACTGAACAGTCTTTCAATAATATTTCAATGAGGCCATGGATGCTGTGTATCTTCTGGCTGAATCTTTAAGGTGGAATCCATTTTGGGTGTGTTAGTGGTGCTGTGGGTGCTCCCAGCTCAATGACGTATATACTAGAATGTATAGACATCATTGGTCCAGCTCTTCTTGAAGGTGGGTGTAATGTTACCTGTCCACTTTGCAGTGATTCAATGGACCATCTCCTCTCGACATCAGTTACTTCAAACTAACAACAAATCAAAAAAGTTGCAACGTGAAAGTAACTTGTAACTCAACGCATTATAGAAATGTAGTGTAGTAGAAAGTACAGATACTTCATGTAAAATGTAGTGGAGTAAAAGTAAAAGTACCCACATTTAATTATAGCCTACTTAAGTAAAGTACAGATACATGAAAAATGTACTACTTAGTTACATCCCACCACTGCTTGTACCTATCATGACCTTGACCCGACCGTGACGTCACCAGCGGCACAATACTGTATGGTAAAACTGATGGGAGCTCCGCTTCAACTTTATCTTTTTTTGTTCCTGTTGTTCTGTTTTTACTTTTTTGTGTGTTTGTGTGTGTGTGAGTGACTACACTGCATGTGCACGCTACGGGTATGACCACGACACACTTGTATAGTTTTGTGTGTCGCTGCCTTCATGCCATCGTGGTTCAATTCCTGCCCCCTCTCCAGTCTCGGGTTCAGGCCTGTCATGGTGGCCGTCTTCCATGATCGTCCATCTGGACCCAACTCTACAGACCTGCTCGGCTCCACGGGGAAAACCTTTGATGTTCTCTGTCTGCTGGACCTGGTTCTGGAGGATCGTCTGGGAGGGCAGCTGTTAGTCGTTTTTATCACACCATACCATACCATTTTATTTATAGAGCACTTAAAACAGTGACAATGCCAACCAAAGTGCTGAACAAACAAACACAGGCAACACATAGGCAACGTACAAATTGAATTAAAAACAGAATATAGACATTAAATCGTGGCAGATAATAAATATAACGACCAAACACAGCTCATCGGGTGTTGAAAGCAACAGAATAGTAATGGGTCTTTAAATGGGATTTGAAAACCGAGAGGGAGGGGGCCTGTCTGACGAGCAGAGGTAACTCATTCCAGAGCCTTGGGCCTGCTACAGAGAAGGCCCTGTCACCTCTGCGTTGCTAGCAGGGCATGCTAACGCTGCTAACAAGATCCTCCATCTGCCTGCATGGACCGAACTCTACAGACTCGTTCGGCTCCGCAGGGAAATCTTGGATGTTCTCTGTCTGCCGGGCCCGGTTCTGGACTGTGGTCTGTGAGGGCAGCTGCTGCAGTCCTTTTTACCATCAAGCTGCTGACCCGACCTGCTAAGCTGCTAGCAAGACCATGCCGCTAACAGAACAGAACATGATGTTGAAAGAAGCTCACTGCGAACCACACTACCTGTATTTCTTTTTCAACTTTGGCAGCTTGTTTTTTAGTATTTTAGTAGTATTTTTAGTTTGTTTTTTAGTATTTTAGTACCGTATTCGTCGGTGTTTAACACGCTCCTGTGTATAACACGCTTTGTCCAATTATTGCCAATATATTTGGAAAAATCCGTAAATATACGCTTCGGTGTTTACCACGCATCTATTATGCGTCACCGCCACGCGACGCGTCAGCGCCTCATTTGCCCTGCGTAAAATGGCGACCATAGAAGCGAGCCAGCACGAAGGACTTTACAAGATAACACGGTAAAAACTATTATTTCTTTGCTGAGAAAAAAAATATTTCTTAGCTGACATGGCACAAGGGTTCCTGAGCTTAACCGTTTCACGAAATGTTCAAATCAGCTGGATTTTAAAAAGTAGTTTGCCGATTTGCATGCAGGCGGGTGGGACGCTTTATTTCCATAAATTTAGCTAAATAAACGCTTAAAAATATATATTTCTTAGCTGACATTATAGCACAAGGGTTCCTGAGCTTAACCAATTCACGAAATGTTCAAATCAGATGGATTTAAAAATCTGCGGTGTGGTTTATGAGTCACGGTATCTTGCTAACAAAAACAGCTAACCTCACAGCTAAATGCAGCTACATCCAGAGCAGGGGGCGGGCAGCGACAGAGTCAGTCCAACCAGAGGAGGCTTTTTTCGGACACATGAGCTAGAAATGGTCTGGAAGTGTCTCCCTAGCGGACAAAAGTGGTACTGCACCATTTTTTTGAAAATGAACAAAGCGTGTTATACACAGGAGCGTGTTAAACACAGACGAATACGGTACTAAAATACTAAAAAACAAAATGAAAAATGGCGAATCAGAGCCAAAAATGGGTCTAAAAATATGGGAAAAAATCCATAAATAACACGCTTCGGTGTATAATTAGCAGGACATTCAAATGAACAAAAAAACTGTGTGTTATAGACCGACGAATACGGTAGTATTTTTAGTTTGTTTTTTAGTATTTTAATAGTATTTTTAGTTTGTTTTTTTAGTATTTTTGTTGCATGCTTTTGTATTCCTTGTTGGTGGTGGATTTTTTGGCGAGTGAGACAGTTCTTCTCGTTCTAAGCATTTCAATGCGATGTTGGCCATGTGTTGAATTTGCATATGACAAACAAACCTAACTTAAATAAGTGTTGACAATTAAGTAAGTGATTTTAGGTGTTGGTATGTCTAAACAGCATCCTTCAGGGAAAAGAACAGTTTCAATATAGAACTACTTGACTTGTAATTTACAGGAAACCCGCGAGTTACGAACGAGTTCCGGACCTAAGGACCGTTCGCTGCTCGATTCTGCCGTAGCTCGGGGGTGAAAATAACGTCTTGTTCGTAGATCCTGGTTTCGTTCGTACGTCACGGAAATAACGCTAACGGAGCGCCGCACACACATTTATCGGCATGAGACTGAACAAGCGGACATACTGGGCCATAAACATGCACAGAACTTTATTTACAAACACTTTACAAACACTTAACACATTACACCACACATTCATCCATAAACACACACAGTAACTGTACAGCATGTACAGTAGTGTGCAGTAATGTTAAACATTGCTATTCAGCACAGCACATGCAATACTGTAAAATTATTACAGAATAAAATTATTAATTAATACAGAATAAATAAAAATATAATTTCTTACTTTGAGATGGTCAAAGCCGACATCTTAGGTTGCCGTTGATTTTGTCGGGCCGAGCAGCGCGGCAGCACGGCAGCTGCTCTAGGCCTGTGTTAGCTTCTGCTAGCTGCATGTAAGCCAGGCCATGAGCTGATGTTCGCGCGGCGGTGGGGCGCATGACTGAGCGATCGGTGATCGATCCGCGGCTGCTGCTCCAGGCTGAGACGTCCACAGAGTTCACAGAGCAATTCCAGCCAGTAATTTATCCATATGAGGCAATCCTGGAACAAACACAGTGCTCACAGCCAGCTGCCGGGACAACAAACATACCTAAAATGGCTGCCGGGGCATTTCCTGTAACGGCCGGAAGTTGCGAAATTATGATAAAAACTTATCATTTTTATTAAAAATATAATTTATAAAGCCTTTAAAACAACCACAGCTGCAACAAAGTGCTGTACACATGAAATTAATAACATTTAAACACACAAAAAAAAGTGATTATTTTTTAAATATTTTTTTATTTTTATTTTTTAAATTAAATTATTAAATATGATACGTTCGTAGGTCCGGGTTGCCGTAGGTCGCGGGCGCCGTAGGTCGGGGGTTCCCTGTAACTTGTTTGTTTGCAGAAATGTGCAGGTAAATATTTAACACAAAGAAAGTGTGACTGTATAGAACAGAACTGAGTTGAAATCAGTGTACAGATTAAAAGATCCTCAAAAAAATGTTTGTTGGGATTAAACTGTACTGATTATCCGAAAACTATTAAAGAAAGATGACGTAAACAATAAAACATAATGAGATGAGGTTTGTTGGATGTGGGTTCTGGCTGCATGTTTCAGCCCTGACAGCATCACGACTGGTAATCAGAGCAACAAAGAGCCTTTTGACTCCACGTTTTCAGAGTCGTCATGTCAGCCATCTTCCAAAGTGAAGAGAGCAGACGTCTTCTTCTTTCTTTTCTCCAAACTGTAAAGTGACTTCAGCTCCGAGAGAGCGAGTACGAGACAAATTGAACGTCTGTTGAGTTTTCTTTTCTCCTCCTGGCTCTTGGTCCTTCTCCAGCCGACTGTTGGCGAGAAGTCGGCAGGACCATTAGGATGAGGAATGACAGCGAGTTCTGGGCCAACCTTCGGGGCCCAAACAGACGAGACTCTTAACAACCACACACAGTGCGGAGTGGATGTATACACAAACTCCATACAGCACCATACATCACGTCCTTTATGACACTGTCACCAGTCGGCTGTTTAAATCACATTTTGTCCGAGTGCTGTCAATCACGCGCCGCCTTCGACGCTTCAGACAAAACTTTGACCTTTGTGGATCCAAACTTCCTTTGTGGATCCAAACTTCTGTCTGCAGACTCTGCGGGATCCAAACAGACACAAATCAAGAGAACCTCTTCACAGATGTTTCGCTTCTGTGATGAATTAGTTCCAGACCAGAGTGATTCACCATCAAGCAGACAACGAAGCCTCTCTTTAAGCGTTTAGACGGCAGTCGGTGCAGAAAGCGAGAGCAGCAAACTGAAAACGAGCGCCTCCAGAACAATCGTTTAGAAATCTGTGGCTCGGTGAAAAACGCAGTTAAAATGTTCCACATTTTCTGGGTAACGCACGCGTCGCAGTTCAGTTCATGCTGTACTCCCGGATGCCGCCGTTTTGTTTCAGATCAGTTGGCGTAACATCATTAAAGGAGTGAAGGATTGTGTTATGAGACAGCGATGGAGCCAAACTTAATGTCTGAGGGAATATCTTCTGGCTTCAGTCAGCCAGCGTGAAGGATCTGGCTCGGCTCATTTCTATCACTGCTTCCATCACTTTCTCACTGCAGAAACCACAATCTGAAGATGCTTTTCCAGTGGAGAGACTGGCACGTCGCGCAGGACGTCCTGGATCTCGCTCGGTGTCACGTCACAAATGTCACAAATAGTCATACTACTGTTTATATTCACTGTTTACATTTATTAATACTGTTTACATTTATTACTACTGTTTACATTTACACTACTTTTATATCTACACTACTGCTGATACATATACAGTATTCTCTGACCAGCCTTATTTAAGGATGCCCAATGTGCCTTACTGCATATGCCACTTTGCCTCTATACCAACATCAACTACCTCATACATATACTGTGTACATTAACTCATATGCTGCTTTGCCACTCTTTGCAAATGTCAATGCTAGAACCTTCAGTTTATTTTATAGATATACTTTTTTTTTTTATACTACTATGCAAAAACTCAGGACAGTATTACACTTTTATTATTTCATTTTATGCTTATGTTCATTAAATGTTTAGTGTTTTAGTGTTGGTGTAAATTTTCATACTTTTATACTACTATGCAAAAACTCAGGACAGTGTTACACTTTTACTATTTTATGCTTATGTTTATTAAATGTTTCAGTGTTTTAGTGTTTAAATGGTTACTGTTGCACCGAGGGACTGAGAGAAACACAATTTCAATCCTGTGTATGTCCTGTACATATTGCAGTTCTGACAATAAAGTTGACTTTGACTTTGACTTTGAAATGAGCCAGAGCCCAGAGGAACTCCTGTTCTGTCGACCATATTTATGCAACGACGGCCCCAGGTGAAGGTAGAGCCTCGGTCACGCTCGTTCATGGGAACACATGATGCAGTTCATGCAGTGACTCGGGATCAGATGGATCTGGCTGCTTTCTTGGAGTTCAGGGATCCGACTTGAGTGCGACGGAGCTAAATGGAGTCCCAGAGGCCGTACGCTCAGCTGAAGTCAAACTCAGAGCGAGCACCACCTCTGCACGCTCCGGCATTTACAGTTGATTTGATCCAGGGCTGCTATCCTCCATCACTTTAGTTGTTTCTCAGTTTTGACACACCTTTGATCGAATGAGGGGATTAAAAGGCTTTTTGTGAACCTTGAAGACCTGCAGGAAACATCTAGAACAGGGGTCTGCAACATGCAGCTCTGGAGCCACATGTGGCTCTTTCAAGCTTTGAATAAATCTAACACAAAAATGAATTTTATTGTTAACACAAAAATGAATTTTATTGTTATACGTACTACAAAAAATAGTTTTAGCTGTTTTCCTGTCATTTATTTTGCAAATACTTTTCAACATTTTGCTTTATTTCCATCCTTACCATATTTTTTGGAATATAAGTTGCACCGGATTATAAGACGCATTGAGCGAAACAAGTTCATTTTGAAAGATTTTAGATAGCCGTGTATCAGTTCGAGGTCTTTAAGCACAATCAGAATTAATACATAAGGTGCACCTGATAATAAGTATCACTGTTGATTTTTGAGAAAGTTCTAAGATTTTAAGTGTGCTTTATAGTCCAAAAATAATGGTAATTATTTTTTCACAATTAAAAATATCCCATAGCTCTGCTGTTTTTTTTTTGTTTTTGTTTTTTTCAGTTAAAAAAAACCTACCACCACCCCCTTTTTTCTAACAAGAATCTGGTCTTTTTATTTGTCTTAAATTGTAATAAAATAAATAAATGTTAAAAATCATTAGATATTTTAGCTTTATAATGTCACCCCTAGTGGCGACAAAAATCTCCTCCAACAAACCTCAAGTGGCCAATGGGCCTCCAGTTGATAATCACAGGTTATTGCGGCTCTGGACACGTTAAATTTAGCGAACAAAGGTGTAAAAATGGCTCTTTTGATCATAAAGGTTGCAGACCACTGATCTAGAACATGCAGTACAGTGGCCCTCAAGGACCAATTTGGCCCCACTACTCCACAGTAACGTGCCTATGTGTCCATCTGTACAATATTCAAACACGTAATGACTTAATTTAAAGGTATTTTTATTTAAATACTTTCCAAAATAAAAGCAGACTTCTTTTTTTCTACATTAAAAACAGGTTTTACCATGTTGTACCCTTCTAGCATGGAGCTTTGTCCCATTACGTGTTGTTGTGTTGACGTAGGAGTGAGGACCCAGGATTAAGGCTCAGAGGCAGAGGTAGGTTGGGCAAAAAAAAAACTTCAATAAATAAATATAAAGACTGTTGGGACAGCAGGAATATCAATAACATACAAAACTAGATAAATTGCATTTTGTGCGAAAATACAGTGTGAATGCTTATTGCTTGAGAATTTGGAAAAAAAATTGCTGAAATTAGCTGAAAAGTAGCTGAAAAAGATAAAAGAATTTTAAATTGGCAACAACAAAAAGGTGAAAGAAGTAGAAAGAGGTTAGATTGACTGAAAGTAGCAGAAATTACTAAGAAAATTTTGAATTTATCTGAAAACAAATGTAGCTGGTTGTTAAAAATGCTAAAAAGTTAACTGAAAAGTTAGAACAAGATTAAATTAGCAGAAGAAAGCAGAAAGAACATGTTTGACCAATTAGGCTGAAAAAAGCAAAAATTAGAACAAAAGGTGGAAATTATCTGAAAAAAGCTGAAATGTGAAGAAGAAAATGCTGAATAGTAGCTAAAAAGGCAGAGAGAAAGCTTAAATTGCCTGAAGTGGAGAAAGCACATTTTGCTGAATTGGGCTATTTTGTAAATTAGTGCAAAACGTGGAATCAGCTGAAAAAGTTTAAAATATTAAAAAATTAAATACATTTAAAAAACAGCTAAACAGTAGCTGAAATAGCAGAAATAAACTTAAAGGAGCATAACAAGCTGAAATTATCTGAAGGAAGTTAGAAGAAGCACAAAACAGGAAGAAGCATACAACAGCTAAAAAAAACAGATGAAAGTAGATTATTTATTTATTTATTTATTTATTTTTTATTGCACAAGGAAGCTGAAAGAAGCTGAAGCAGAACACAATGGGAGAAAAAGCAGTAAAAGTTTGTAAACAGATCTGAAGATTTGAAGGATGGAAAATGAGCTCAATTATTTTTTATGAGGAAAAATATATCAGAAAAGGCTAAATATTTAAAAAAGCCAAAGTTGCACCAATATCAAAAGTCATTGCAGGATTGTCCTAAAAGAGCTGAAATTTTTTGATTTATGATTTTTGATTTATGATTTGTTGAAATAGCACCAAAGTGTGGAACAAGAAAGATGCAGCTAAATGTATGAAAGAAATGGATCACAATTGTGTCAACGCTTAATAAACATTCACACAGTGAAGATGTGACATTTATGAACAAACCAAATCTTTTGAATGACTCGTTAATATGAATAGGAATTGAGTCGCTATTCTTGCAAACAATAGTGTCATTCACGACTGCAGACAAACACGTGTGTGTCTGCGAGACCTGAAGCCTTTAAATACAACCCAACTTCATCCTAAATGTAGGATTTGTACTGGACATGTTCCCCAGAACTCTCTGTTACAAAGTGGGGAAAGAAAAAGGAGGAAAAGACCCAAATTAAAGGAACTGTAATGAATAAATTAAAGCACTGATTGTTCAAACACAAGAAACAAGGAAGGACTAGACGACTGGACTGAAGCTCAGTGGAGGAGCTGACAAACAAAGTGCAGGAAATCCACGAGCATTCATACTGTAGGCTCTAATGACTGAATGAGGACAGGTGTGGCAACTACCACCGCACAACAAGTGTGTTTGGAGAAACGGGAAGTAAACTGAACAGGAAGAACAAGGAGAAAACTGGGAGTAAAATGCAACAAAACAAGAACAAAAGAATAGATTCAGGATCATAGATTGTTTTTATTTATTAACATTTGTATTTTTGATTCTGAACTGTTACATTTAAATTTGACTGAATACAGAGTTTACTTCAACTTTAAAGGAAACACGTTTTTGCTCTTTGACTTCAATCAAATCAACAAGAAATCCAGTTTTTGTCAGAAAAAAACAGAAGATGTTCCCTCCATCCATCCATCTTCCTCCCTCCTCCTCTTCATGGCTCATCTGGATCCTGTCGCTGAAACCTAACATCATGTTTTCTGCTCAGCTGCAATGGATGGAGTCCTTTCAATCAAGAGGCACTTTGTGTCTCCTGTTGGCTCAGTTGTTGTTCCTTCAGCGACACATTTGTCTGTTTATCATATGAAATGAGTCCCGCTGTGGGCTCCGACATGACAACGGAGCTGCACTGCAATTCGCAGTCAGAACAACTTAAGGGCTTCCTCGTTTTCAATAAGTCAGACACGATGAATAAAATATATACACGCCCCATTCCGCCTCATCCAGTTTCACTTTTAGATCCTTCTCTCAGCTGACAGGTCCAGATTGTCTCAGTCCTCCAACACAGAATGTAAATTAGAGTCGAGTGGTTCTTAAACTTTTCAGATTACGACCCACAAAACAAAAGTTTCTGTGAGTCCTGTCCTGGCCTCATCTTTAGCTGGCTGTCATCACAAACATCCCTTGTGATGACAGAGAGCCTCATCAAACATCAGAATGTCTACTTTATCTACTAGTTCTGTTGGTTAAATTTAATCATGCAGGCCCAGAAGAAGCAGGGACTCAGGACCTGAAAGTTCCAGGTTCTATCCCCAGTCAATGCACATCTTGTAAATGCTCCCTGGCACCCTCAATAGCTGCCCGCTGCGCCACCTGGTGGTGGATGGGTTAAATGCAGAGAGCTTTCTCCATCGTATGGAAACATACAACAATGACAACACATACAGTACATAATAAAACTGTGGTGGCCACCTTGAACCGTTGGTTTGTAGATCATGGAGAAACTTTGATGGGGACTGCCAGGCTGCTAGAAATTTTGATTTGACAGGACTATGTGTTGGGGTTCACTCTCAGTTACCACTATACCAATTATCAGCTCATGGCAAAAGATCAATAAGTTATAATCGTTTTATTTTATTTTAAGCTATGGTGGCCATATTGGATTTTTTTTATTTAGATTCAGTAGGTGTTGGGGAATGTTTTCATCTCTCAGCATATCTCAACGCTATAGGTGTAAAAATAGCTTAAAGCCATTTAAATGTAACTTTGGCAGCCATTTTGGATTTTTTATTTGGATTCAGTGTGATGGGAAACGTTCTCAGCTATCACTACACAAAAGTTTAGCTCAGTATCTCTAAAATTAGCTAATTTATAGTATTTTTCTTTTTTACCTCAGGCGGCCATCTTGGATTTTTGAAATACAGTAAGATTGTATGAAAACTCACTCTCAGCTCCGACCAGCGCAAAGTTCAGCTCACTAAACCCAAAGAATGGTTGAGTTATAGCAGTTAAAAGCTGTTGAGATCTTTCAGGCATTTTGAATTTTAAAAATGGCATCTTTGTTTGCAAATGATGTTGCCATGGTAACTCAAAACACCAATAAAAGTAATAGTGCACATCATGGTGCTGAGTCGGTCGTTTTGATATAATTGTGGAGGTACACATTGTGGTTCAGGCCACACTAAAGTTGACAGAAGAGTAAGATATAAAGTTAAGAAACCCTTGTCAGGTGGATAATAATAGGTGCTGCCTTAGGCGGTCTCCATTATTATTTTCTGAATGTTTATTTAAAATCACTGATTCATCAGAAGTTTTACAACCAAATGAACAAAAAGACTGGTGGACATGGAGACAAACAGCTTAGTGAGACCGAGTACTAACACAGACAGACTTGTTATCAGTTAAACCAAATATTTTATGCTTTATGCTACGAGAAACAATGTTTTTTTGTGTGTGTGTTTAATCATATAATAATTTAAATTATAAACTGTTATGATTTATTTTGTAGTTAGTGAAAGTCAAAGCAGATTTAACAGGAAAGGAACAGGCTAAACTAAAACTTTTTAGCAACAAAAGCAGAGAAGCAAAAGAAACAGACACTAAGAAATATGAAATTAGGACTAAAAAGCCAGAGCGAAAGGACTGAATATGAACAACACATGAAGGCAATTGGTGTTTTTATTTACAGGGAAGTAATCACAGGAAATGATCAGGAACCTGTTCAGTGCATGATGTTTGAAGAGTCACAGGTTCCAATAATCCAGTGTGAGCAGTGGTTATCTATCGTGTCACTACACAGTAAAAAAAAAATCTGTAAAAAAACGGAAAATGTCCTGGTAATTTTCTGCCAGTACATTCTCCGTTTTTTTACAGATATTTCCGTAAACCCTAAAACAGATTTTCCCCGTTATTTAACAGTTTTTTTTTAATGTATAATTTACATAAATTTCTGTTAATCTAGGGTGCCAGGTAAATTGAGTCCTCTTTCGCGCTTCTTCTCAAAGGTTCTTGTTCCCAGGGTGCTTTGCGCGAAAAAAAAAGAGGAAAAACCCCTGTAAAAAAATGATAACGGAAAATTCCTTCACACTTCCATAGTACATTTACCTGTTTTTTTACGGATTTTTTTCACTGTGTAGTGGGCGAGTGGTTGGAGGGCAATGAAGACAGCTGAAGTGGTCACAAGGAGTTTTCCAGCATCATACATCATCATCAAGGAGTCCAAGAAGAACAGGTAGGTGTCAGGAGGTTCACTGGAAACAGCAGAAGGTAGAGGTCACTAAACTTAGGTCACTGGAGATATAAACGGTAAGAAGAACGAACCGTTGGCAAGGTAATGCTCCAGCATCGAAGAAGAGTCATCAACTGCCTTTTATACGCTGGGCGTCTCATCATGGAGATCGGTCTCAGGTGTGGTCGTCTGGCGCCATCTAGTGACCTCGGGAAGGGAGTGAATCTGGAACTCCCACAGAAATAACAGAAGCCACCCATAATACATATGTGCCTGGTGTGAGAGTACCATCTGCTGCAGCTGCCCTCTCCAAGATGGCTGCTAATCATCACCAGCTGAGGTCCCACACTACTTAAGGCTGCAGTCAGATGCTACTTGTCGCCGGAGCATTAGCCATTCATGCTTACCTGCCTCCTCGGATCCTGCCGTGCCTTGGTTCCCCTTCGGTTCCACTCCTGGTTCCTCGTGCCTTGCCTTCCAGCCGCTCGCCTCTTTGCCTTCCATCTCTGGAGCCCGCTTCGGATCAGGTCCTGAGCCTTCTAGCAACCATCAAATCTGTAAAACAAAACCCACTGGATCAATATCCACTTTACAAAATCCTCAACCAGAGCCACCTGACCCTCTCCTTCCTCCTCACTGTACATAATAAACACTGTATTTTTGCATTCTTGAGTCTTGCCTCGTTTCCTGGTCTCGAACCCCTTTGGGTTCCCCGAGTCGTAACACTTAGTTTTTACCAGGTACCATCTTAATTGTGGATAAGTAACAGGTGAGACAAAAGGTAAATGAGAACATTTTGGGTTAAATGAAAGCAATAAACACAAAAAAGTACAATATGACAAATTATGTCTGAAAAAAGAAAAACACTTCAGATAAGTAAGTCGTGATGTTCTTGTATATCAAATTTTATGCTAAAGTACAAAACAGTTGGTATAAAATCAACAGCTCCTGAAACAAAATCCAACAGATGAGCTAAATGTGAGTTTGTGCTGAATCTGTAAAGTCAAGCGCGTCTGCAGCACCTCTGAAATGTCATTATGTTACTCCGACTTGATTCCCAGTGATGCTTCACATCCGTTTGTTCTTCACAATAATCTTCTAATATCCTCGCCAGGAAGTCCGGAGAAATAAGAACTGTACAAAACTTAATTAAATCTGTAAGATTCCAGATTTTAATCATCGACTCGAGAGGCAACAGACTGGAGAGAAAAGCTTCACAGTGATTTTTGTGCCGATGCCCACCTGAGCAGAAAGATGTCATTTACTTTTAGCATCTTTCCGCAAGCAGCTCGAAGGAAAAGCCGAGGCAGTTGAAACGAAACACGGCGCTCCATACTGCAGGGCTTTATCAGTAATTACATTACTCATCTCTAAATCACACTGTCATCAGGCTTAATTGAGCAAAAATTGGACACAAGAAAAAATAATTAAGGTGCCCTTTTCCTTCAAAGAACTTCATTTATAAATATACGTAGTGAGACGTGTTCCCTGCACGGAGCTGAGCACATTCACCGATGTTTTGAACGTTTTTTCTGCCAAGGACATTCATTAAACTCATCTTTCTGATAAGAAAGTAGGAGACAACATACCGATATGAATAAAATACTGATTGCAAAATTTTTTTTTTTTGCAACGTAAATCTTTGGATCCTCGACATAGTCGAAGCTCAGGCTTTGACATTTCACCCAGAGTTCTCTTTGATCCAGTTAATGATTTCTTATTTTCGAAAACCCTCCAGAGCTTTCTCCTCATCAGCCTCCGTTTACATCGCATCAGCTTGTTCTTTATTAGTTACTGAAATTAGTAATACTTGCAGATTTCTGAGCCAAAGCAGAGGAGGAGAATTTCAGTTTTTCCCATTAAAAACAGAGAATTAGCGTATGGTTTCACTGGCAATACAGCAGTCCCTCATTTATTGCAGGTGTTATGTTCCAGAAACCACCAATAGGTTAAAATCCACGAAGAAGCAACGTTATATTTATTTTAGTATTTATATTAAACACTTCCCTCACTCTTGAAATGTTCTAAACTCATAAACCTACAAAATCTTAACAACATATGTACAGTATGTTTAGCTGCTAAATTTTACTCACCAGCTCTGCAGAGCAGGAGCAGCTTGGTGTCTGATCCGAGAGATGAAAAAAGTCAGCGGGTTCGGATGTTGTCAGTCCATTTTATGAGCGCTATCAACTGTTATCATCCCCATTCGTAGCGGAGAATAGGTCACATTCTACCTACCAGCACGTTCAACATAGCGTTATCAGCGTTGTTATCGCTGTGAGTAGGCAGCGTGTTTCCATACAGCCGGAAGTGTTGTGTTTTTTGTTTTTTTTCAGCTTATGTAACAGTTTTCCTAAACCTAACCTTAAACCTGACCCAGAGGACCAACCCTAAACCTAACCCAATGACCCTTGTGCCTAAACCTAACAAAGAGCCTCAACCTAACCGAAGACTTACTGTACTCTAAACTGTAAACTTAAACTTACTGTACTCTAAACCTAACCACGTAGCTAAAGACGGAGCTTGCTGTCATTGCTTGTAATGGTGACAACGTACCTTTAAACCTACAATAGGGGCATACTGAGCTCTACGAATGGGGGTGATGATAATTGATAGGGGCCATTTTATGGATGATAACATCCGAAGCGGGTGAAAAAATTCTGATGGGCTCTGGATGGAGCGCTGGACCTATGGCAGTGCATTCCCGCTTGTACGTCCTCGTGGGCTGGCTACCAGCTCTAAAGATT
>JBBPBX010053094.1:0-23966 GCA_038048925.1 Garcialebias charrua
ACACAGACAATGGTAGACGTAACAAACGTCGGAAAAAACCTGATAGGTTCCTGTGTAACATTATCAGGAAGGGGCCCGCTAAGAAGGCTTACCTGTCAATCACTTTAGAAGGGGTCCTCACAGAAGAGGCCCTCCTGGATGGTGGGGCTGACATAACCATTATGTCTCCCACACTGTTGAAGGAGCTACGGATAGCCGCTAGCGGTGTTGACAGGGAAATACCCCTCAAAGAATGTGCTGTAGTATTGCAGGGACTCTCAGAGACGAGAACAACCCTAACAGCTATAGCCATGGTTCATATGCAGATTGGTGAAATGACGCTATACCACCCGGTACACGTGTCCGCCGTTGACTCATTCCCATTTTTGGTCGGCCAAGACTTTATAAACCGCTTCGACGCGATTATAGATTATGGCGATCAGACAATGTGGACCAGAGTGAGCCAACCACTGCCAATCGATATGCCTACACAAGGTGACACTGACTGTCTAACAGCAGGTACCGCGGAAGGCACAAAGGGATCCTCCAACGAGAGCACAATCCCGGTAAGTGAACCTTCAGCAACAGGTGAGGCAGAAAAGGCCCAACAAGAGAGCCTCCTCTGCGAGCTGAAACAGTCAGCACTCACTGAACACTACCTACCACAGGTAGTCAAAGGTGTTGAGATCCAAGGATCCCACACCGATGATGCTGTTCTGTCTCCTTGGACGGAGAAATCAGCGATCAGCCAAGCTTTCTATGGAACCTTGGTTAAAAAACAGTTGGGTCTAGAAATGAACAAAAAGGCTTTCCGCTTTTCGTCAGACCCCAACGATAAACAGGTAATGACCGCAAAAGGGATCATTGACCTGAAACTGCTCTGGAACCAACGAGAACTGGATCACCCGTTCCTCGTGGTCCCGAACTTACCACATGCAACCTACATAGGCTCCGACATTTTGGTAAGATTAGGTGTCCGAGTGGACATCAACAACAATGTACTGTGGTCACTAGACACAGCCACAAAGGAGTCTCCTGTGCTAACCACAGAGAACCTTAAGGCTGGACAGACCATTCCAGAGGTCTGCCAGATTGCTAACAGCCATAACACTGCGGTACCACCTCAGGTTATGAACAAGCCGGTGATGTGTCACATCATGAAAGGACAAGCTATTAGCACAAAACAGGCATACTTTCAACCATCTCCTATGTTTTTCAACTTAGGACTGTCCATGGAGGCCACATGCCAAGTGACCCTCGACTGCAGAACCACGACTGTTGCTGTGTGCAACACAAGCACAGAAGAGGTACTGATCCCAAAAAACACACAGCTAGGATGGTTGATCTCTACTGATTTTCATGATTTTGAGCTAAGCATTCCATTTCTGGGAGGACTCCCAGAAAACTTGATCCCAAATCAACACACGGGGCAAGTCTTGTTCACGAAACCAACACAGGCCATAGCTCTTTTCTCCCCCACTGAGTCCGACCAGGACACTGTCCGCAGGTTCGGTTTCAACAAAGGAGACAGTCTATGCCCCCAAACTTACAGTGCACTACCTGTTGACAGGTTTTACGACACTGAAGGGGACTCACTGGAGCTCCCCAAAGAACAAGAACCCCTCTCAATTGCTTCACAGATTGACCAGGTGGTCGCCCAAGCCGACGCCCTGAAAACTGATGAAGAAAGGGACAAACTTCGCAAAGTTCTTCTAAAATATGAGAAATCATTCTCAACTGACTCGATGGATTGTGGGTTGACCACGCTCCACACAGTGAGCATCCCAACCCCGCCTAATGCTCCCCCTGCATTTGTCAGACAATACAAGATTCCTCTGGCAGCACATCAACCTATCAGAGAAATCATTAATGACCTGTTAGAAAAAGGTATCATCCGATACTGTAACAGCACTTACTCTGCGCCTTTATGGCCGGTGTTAAAACCAAATGGTAAGTGGAGACTCACTATAGACTACAGAAAGCTAAACAAACAAGTTCCCTTATCCAGATGGCCTATGACGCAACTCCAACAGGAACTGCCCAAGGTCACCAATGGTAAGTACTTCTCGACCCTCGACGTCGCCTCTGGTTTTTGGACCATCCCTGTGCGCGCCGAGGACCAATACAAACTAGCTTTCACTTTTGGCGGCCGTCAATACACCTTTAACAGGTGTCCCTTTGGCTACGCTAACTCACCTGCAGAGTTCAACATCTTCTTGAACAAAGCATGTCCAGACGCCCACGAGCGTGGGACACTGATTTACGTGGACGATGTCCTTTTGAGGCAGCCAACACTGGACTCACATTTGGCTGAGATCGACCACGTTCTGAATCAACTAACAACTGCTGGTGCTAAGATATCACTGTCAAAATGCCAATGGTGCAGAACCAAAGTGGACTACAGGTATTCCCCGATTTACGAGCGAGATCCGTCACAAGGGGGCGCTCGTAAACCGGAAATCTCGTAATTTGGAACGGCCGCCATTTCTCTCGTAAACCCGGAAGTCCGCTCGTAAATTTCGCCAGCGCACCTAAAAACACTCTATTTTCATCTAAAAACTACTTTTGAGTGCATAAAAATGATCGGAAACGTGTGTTTATATGCTTAACTTGCTAACTGTAGTGAAAAAACACATGAAAACTCAGTATTTTTTTCGTTTTTTCCAAAAATTCGCAACCCGGAAGTCCGCTCGTAAATTTCGCCAGCGCACCTAAAAACACTCTATTTTCATCTAAAAACTACTTTTGAGTGCATAAAAATGATCGGAAACGTGTGTTTATATGCTTAACTTGCTAACTGTAGTGAAAAAACACATGAAAACTCAGTATTTTTTTCGTTTTTTCCAAAAATTCGCAACCCGGAAGTCCGCTCGTAAATTTCGCCAGCGCACCTAAAAACACTCTATTTTCATCTAAAAACTACTTTTGAGTGCATAAAAATGATCGGAAACGTGTGTTTATATGCTTAACTTGCTAACTGTAGTGAAAAAACACATGAAAACTCAGTATTTTTTTCGTTTTTTCCAAAAATTCGCAGCTCGTAAGTCTGGAACCTCGCAGATCAGAGCGCTCGTAATTCGGGGACTACCTGTATGTTGGCCTACTTGTAGGTCCTGACGGAGTACAACCACAGCTGACTCGCACCCAAGGCCTCGACAATCTCAAAGTCCCCACCAATCTCAAAGAACTACAAAGTTTTCTGGGCGTGTGTAACTACTCGAACCAATTCATCGAAAACTATGCGGACCTTGCGAAACCACTGACTGAACTCCTTAAAAAAGACGTACCATTTGTTTGGACTGACAAACAGCAACAGGCAATGGACGCTCTTATAAACAGGATCAAGTCAGCCCCTTGTTTAGTCTACCCAGACTACAACAAAGAGTTTTACTTGGAAGTGGGCTTCTCAGCTCATTGCATAAGTGCAGGTCTGTACCAGATACACGACAGAGACAAACGTGTAGTAGCCTACGCCAGCAAAACGATGGCAGGCCCCGAGTTGAGATTCTCAGACTGTGAGAAAGCTTTACTGACCACAGTGTGGGCAGTTAAACATTTCTCCAGCTACATTGGTGGACAGAAAATCATTGTGGAAACACAACACCAGCCAGTGACTTTTCTTAACAGTGAACGCATCAGAGATGGTGTGGTGACAAACTCACGTGTTGCAACGTGGCTCATGGCGCTTCAAAGTTTTAACCTAGACATACGTTATGGTCAAAACAAGAAGTCTCATCTGGGGACGGACTTGGCAATCTGCCAGAAGTGTACACAAGATGTACCAGCCACCCAGCCGCCGGTTGAGGTAAAACCCCCAGTAACTGAAGACCCGAATCACCACTTCTTTGATGACAATATCTGCAAAGATATGACAACATTGTACGTGGATGGATCTTCATTCCTCCGCGACAAAATCTGTAGGGCAGGTGTTGGAGGAGTTCTCCTCCAAGACCAAGAACAGATAACTTTCAGCTACAAATTAGGCTCTCAGACTTCTCAGTACGCTGAGATTGCAGGAATCCTAATAGCTCTCCAGATGGTAGTAGAACGCTCCATCAAGACGCTAGTCATCTGCACTGACTCTAACTATGCTCGTTTGAGTTTCGCTTGTCACCTCGCTGTGTGGAAACAGAACGGTTTCCTAACAAGCGACAGAAAAGTGGTCAAACACAAAGAGCTTTTCATAGCGTGTGATCACTTGGTGACATCACACGACTTACAGATCTACTGGAAGAAAGTTCCAGGACATTCTAGAGTCCCAGGCGATGACAAGTACTACAATGACATTGCAGATTCCTTAGCCAAAGAAGGAGCCGACGAAGGTCCTCTATGGTCCTTCGACCCCTCCTGGTTAATCAAGGCTCTGCCAACACAACCTACAGTCAGGGTAATGGCAGTCACACGTGCACAGGCCGCAGCCAGACCTGCTGACAACGCAGTCTCTGTACGACCTGCACTGACTGACCCAGACATCATCCAACTACAGAAGTCGGATCCTGCTATCAACTCCATGATACTGTACCTGACTGATCCAGACAAAAACACTCCGTCTAAAGACGAACTGGATTCCGATCCAGACCTTAAAGTCCTTTATCAGCTGCGCAAACAGCTAAAACTAATCAAAGGCATCCTAACTTTCGCTCATGGACCAACGTCCTCACCTGTGTTCGTGGTTCCCCATGAACAAAGGGGGGTGATGTTAGTTCATGCCCATGATCTCCCGTCCGCAGGACACAAAGGAGATAAAGCCACGCTGACGGCATTAAAACAAATTGCCTATTGGCCTGGAATGAAAAAGGATGTCAAGGACTACATTGAAGGGTGCGTGGTCTGTGGCCAGTTTCAGCCAACCAGACCACTTCACAGAGCACCACTGCAAAGCAGAGGCATTGCATTCCCATGGTCTGACCTCCAGATCGACTGGGTTGGACCACTCACTAAGAGCTCTAGAGGAAATAAATATTTTCTCACGGTAACCTGTGCATTCACCAAATGGGTAGAATGCCTACCAGCTCCTAACGACACAGCACAAACCACTGCTATGTTGTTAATGAATCATATATTCTCAAGGTTTGGACTTCCCCTTCGGGTGAACTCAGACCAAGGTACACACTTCACAGGTGAAGTGATGAAAGAACTGTGGAAGACGCTAGGCGTCAAGGCCAACTTTCATGTCGGCTACCACCCACAGGCTTCAGGCCAAGTAGAGAGAGCAAACAGAACTGTGGTGAGTATTTTGAAGAAATACGTGGCTGCAAACCACAAGGACTGGGACGTGAAACTCCCTCTGGTCCTCATGGCCATAAGAGCCACTCCACACACATCAACTGGCATCTCTCCCTTCGAGATGATGACCGGTCGACAAATGACTCTCCCTCTACACCTGTTGTACCAACCAGGCGACGCCGCCATGGCGACAGCCTACACTACACAACAATACATGAAAGATTTGAATGTACACCTCAGAAACACTTTTGCTTTCGCCCAGAAAAACCTGGAAAAATCCGCTGAAGGACGTAAGGCGTACTACGACCAGAAGGCCTCTCATAATGAACTCCAAGTGGGAGACAGAGTCTGGTACTATACGTTCGCCCCAGCAACCGGGAAAGGAGGGTCCGAGACCGGAACTCTCGCCCGCAAACTAATGCCCAGGTGGACTGGACCTCATCTGATAACAGACAAAGTGTCCTCAGTCGTCTACGAAATCAAAATCAGCAAAGGCCGCAAAGAGCCAATTGCTAAATGGGTACATCGAAATCAGATCAAACCTTACAAGGCGTTCAATGAATCCACAAAAGACAAAGATCTCACAAACACACCGACTTCATGGGATAATAAGGTCGTACAAACACAAGTTAGTAAATAAACTAATCAGGTTTAAACTACCATATTTCCCACCCTATAAGTCGCATTGTCCAATTTGAACTTAGAAACGCTAAGCCTAAAACCCACAACAAAAAACTAACCTTAACAACCGTTTAAATCCACGAGATTTAATTTGACCTCGGTCATAAAGTTGAGACCTGTTTTTCTTGTGTGTTGCACTTTGGAATCTGACGACAAGAGTGTGTCGAAGCAGTGAAACGTTGTTTCCTTGTTGTTTAGTCATTACTGTTGTCATTAGTTGAGATATTGTTTGGTTCTGAACACTCCCAGCCAAAAAGGTTTTGTATTAACATTGGTTAATGAATGATATGGATTTAACTATGCCAACATGCAGTTCGTTTTGTTAAATCTCAATCGTCGAAGAGTCAATGTAGTTTAAAGCTACTCAAGGTACCATAAACTACACTGGTCTCACAATTTCTAAATTGAACCGATTCGATCGTTTCTATTCTAGATTATCTATTCATTTTGATGAGTCTCGCCATAGACTTCAAAATTTATTAGGAATACCAAATCCTACGTCGTTCGTCTAAAAGACAACAGACATTTAGATCAAACTATATTTCATTTTTCTATTTTAGTTTAACCTAAACTAAGTAATGAATGGAGGAATAGTTTGGAATTAGAGGCCTTCGTTACAGAAGCCCTCCAAAATTTTATAGGTACAAATCCCTATATCTAATTTTACAGAATTGATCCACCCCTTAATTGGTAATTGTAGCTGATCTAAACCATGATAGCTTACATACCAGGTGCATATAGGTAGGGCCTAATGTAAAATCCCAATCATAAGCCCACCTAAAAACCACATAATTGCATGACACATAGAACCAGAGTGGCACTGACTGGAAGCCAACCAGCCAACAACCTTCGATGTGGGGACCTGCAGCTCCAACGCTTGGTCTTCAACCTCCATCCAAGGGTCGCCTCCTCTGCGTCAATCGAGGGATCCCCTCTACATGCTGATTATAAAAACAATTGTTGCTGATGAAATCGCCAACTCTAATCGATATGGAATTATCGTTGTGGAATTACCGCTGTGGATTATAAGACTTTGTTTTCCAAGGGATTAAAAGCTTACCGCAATGGGATTACCTACGAACAGTATGGAATTTCCAAAAACTTTATGGGATTATAATTTTTGATTTTTCTTTTCCACTTGCTGGATTACTTCAAGATCAGAGACAGTTCAAGGTTTCCTTTCGTGTTGGACCTCATCCCCAAGGACTGGCGATGACTTCCAAAAGGGGGGAGATGTAATGGGCATGACCGTGTCCACTTTGATACACCTGTGTATTTTTGAACTGTTCCAGAGATGACCTTTACTGACCTCTCAGTAAAACAAGACATTTACTACAAATTATTCCATTAGTTGTAATCTGAGAATATAGTCACCAAAAGAGACTATTTCTATCTTTGATTTTATTCTAATGTAATCAAAAGAACACTGGTGAGAGGCGCCGAGCAGGAGTGGGCATACTGGTTGCCCCCCATCTTGGTGCCTGTACGTTGGGGTTCACCCCGGTGAACGAGAGGGTAGCCTCCCTTCGCCTACGTGTGGGGGGACGGGCTCTGACTGTTGTTTGTGCCTATGCACCAAACGGCAGCTCAGACTACCCACCCTTTTTGGAGTCCTTGGAGGGGGTATTGGAGAGTGCGCCTCCTGGGGACTCCCTTGTTCTACTGGGGGACTTCAACGCTCACGTGGGCAATGACAGTGAGACCTGGAGGGGTGTGGTTGGGAGGAACGGCCCCCCTGATCTGAACCAGAGTGGTGTTCTGTTATTGGACTTCTGTGCTCGTCATGGATTGTCCATAACGAACACCATGTTTAAGCATAAGGGTGTCCATATGTGCTCTTGGCACCAGGACACCCTAGGTCGCAGTTCGATGATCGACTTTGTTGTCGTCTCATCTGATCTGCGGCCGCATGTCTTGGACACTCGGGTGAGGAGAGGGGCGGAGCTGTCTACTGACCACTACCTGGTGGTGAGTTTGCTCCGATGGTGGGGGAGGATGCCGGTCAGACCTGGCAGACCCAAACGTATCGTGAGGGTCTGCTGGGAACGTCTGGCAGAGTCTCCCGTAAGACGGAGCTTTAACTCCCACCTCCGGGAGAGCTTTGAACACGTTCCGAGGGAGGCGGGGGACATGGAGTCCGAGTGGGCCGTGTTCCGCGCCTCTATTGTCGAGGCAGCTTATCGGAGCTGTGGCCGCAAGGTTGTTGGTGCCTGTCGAGGTGGCAACCCTCGAACCCGGTGGTGGACACCGGCAGTGAGGGATGCTGTCAGGCTGAAGAAGGAGTCCTATTGGGCCTTTTTGGCTTGTGGGACCCCGGAAGCAGCTGATAGGTACCGGCAGTCCAAGCGGCATGCGGCTCGGGTGGTTGCTGAGGCAAAAACTCGGGCGTGGGAGGAGTTCGGAGAGGCCATGGAGAATGACTTCCGTACGGCTTCGAGGCGATTCTGGTCCACCATCCGGCGTCTCAGGGGGGGAAAGAGGTACGAGACCAACACCATTTATGGTGGAGGTGGCGTGCTGCTGACCTCAACTCGGGATGTTGTGAGTCGGTGGGCGGAATACTTCGAAGACCTCCTCAATCCTACTGGCACGTCTTCCACTGAGGAAGCAGAGCCTGGGGACTTTGGGTCGGGTTCTCCGATCTCTGGTGCTGAGGTCGCCGAGGTGGTTAAAAAGCTCCGCGGTGGCAAGGCTCCGGGGGTGGATGAGATTCGCCCGGAGTTCCTTAGGGCTCTGGATGTTGTAGGGTTGTGTTGGCTTACGCGACTCTGCAATATCGCGTGGACATCGGGGGCAGTTCCCTTGGATTGGCAGACTGGGGTGGTGGTTCCCCTATTTAAAAAGGGGGACCGTAGGGTGTGTTCCAACTATAGGGGGATCACACTCTTAAGCCTCCCTGGTAAGGTCTATTCAGGGGTTCTGGAGAGGAGGGTCCGTCGGATAGTCGAACCTCGGATTCAGGAGGAGCAGTGTGGTTTTCGTCCTGGTCGTGGAACACTGGACCAGCTCTACACCCTCAGCAGGGTCCTGGAGGGTGCGTGGGAGTTTGCCCAACCAGTTTACATGTGTTTTGTGGACTTGGAGAAGGCATTCGACCGCGTCCCTCGGGGGGTTCTGTGGGGGGTACTCCGGGAGTATGGGGTACCAGGCCCTTTGATAAGGGCTGTTAGGTCCCTGTACGACCGGTGTCAGAGCTTGGTCCGCATTGCCGGCAGTAAGTCAGGCTCGTTTCCGGTGAGAGTTGGACTCCGCCAAGGTTGCCCTTTGTCACCGATTCTGTTCATAACTTTTATGGACAGAATTTCTAGGCGCAGCCAAGGTGTTGAGAGGATCCGTTTTGGTGACCTTAGAATCGCTTCTCTGTTTTTTGCAGATGATGTGGTCCTACTGGCTTCATCAGTTCGTGATTTACAACTTTCACTGGAGCGGTTTGCAGCCGAGTGTGATGCGGCCGGGATGAGGATCAGTTCCTCCAAATCCGAGGCCATGGTCTTGAGCCGGAAAAGGGTAGCATGCCCTCTCCGGGTCGGGGAGGAGGTCCTGCCCCAAGTGGAGGAGTTTAAGTATCTCGGGATCTTGTTCACGAATGAGGGAAAACTGGAGCGTGAGATCGATAGGCGGATAGGTGCAGCGTCCGCAGTGAAGCGGGCGCTGTACCGGTCTGTCGTGGTGAAGAGAGAGCTGAGTCAAAAGGCAAAGCTCTCAATTTACCGATCGATCTACGTTCCCACCCTCATCTATGGTCATGAGCTTTGGGTTATGACCGAAAGAACAAGATCTCGGATACAAGCGGCTGAAATGAGTTTTCTCCGCAGGGTGGCTGGACTCTCCCTTAGAGATAGGGTGAGAAGCTCAGTCATCCGGGAGGGACTCGGAGTAGAGCCGCTGCTTCTCCACATCGAGAGGAGCCAGTTGAGGTGGCTCGGGCATCTGGTTAGGATGCCTCCTGGACGCCTCCCTGGTGAGGTGTTCCGGGCACGTCCCACCGGGAGGAGACCCAGAGGAAGACCCAGGACGCGCTGGAGGGACTATGTTTCTCGGCTGGCCTGGGAACGCCTTGGGATTCCCCCGGAGGAACTGCTCCAAGTGGCTGGGGAGAGGGAAGTCTGGGCCTCCCTACTTAGGCTGCTACCCCCGCGACCCGACCCCGGATAAGCGGAAGAAGATGGATGGATGGATGGATGGTAATCAAAAGAATAACTTTTGTCATTTTCATGATATATGTTATATGCTGTTATTCTTTAAATGTGAAACATCAATGTGTCATTTCTGCAAATGAAAAGGTGTCAAAGTTCAGCTAAAATGTCAAACTGACTCATACAGAAATTGTTTTTGTCGAGTTTCAGCTAAAACTCTCATCTAGCGTCTGAAAGTCTCTCACTCAGATACTTTTCCTAAACAATTTCCTTCTCTGCGCTGAATTTCACCTTGAATAGTGATAACAAGTGGACCAATGAAAAAGAGCCAAGTCTCACTCCTCTCGGATCCTTCTTTAAGTTCTAAGCTGTTGCTGGAACTGTTGAGTCTGCTGGGAGCTTCAAGACATGAAGACGTCCCAAAGAGCTGAATGAATGCCTGTCACCCGCCAAGGACAGTCATTCAGCTAAGGATTGTATAACATGCTGTTATGAATCCATTTCTAACGAGCGTAAGCTCAAAACTTTGTTTATTCCTTCCTGGAATAAGTTTATCTTGAAGTCAGAGGCCAGGAGCTGACGCATTTTCTGATGACCAACGCGGAACCCAGGAGACGTTGAAAACGTAAACTAGAACCAGTTTTGGACGTGCTGGGCCTGAAGGACTCTGTGCATCTGAAGGCTGGTGTCATTTCTTTATCAGACTCGTCGTCGAAGGTAAAGAGCTGTTTACAAAACGTACCTGGATTTTAGCAGAAATCTGATGAGAAGTGTCACTTTTGGTAACATGCTCAAGACAATTTCCTTTAACCCATCTCTCCATCTTTCCTCCTATCTTTTTCCCTCAATTCTAAGCTGGAAACTATTTTAAGCTAAAGAGCCCTCAGACTAAATATGTTTAACATCCAGTATTGAAGTCTGTTGTGTTAAATTTAACTGTGCTGACGTATTAAATTGAAAGAAAGTGAAATCATGCCAATCAAGTGTAATGGTGTTAATTTAGTTGATTCATTTTAAATAAATGATAGTGTCTCTTTGACATATCAAGCTAAGTTAACGTGTCCATTGTCACTCTATGGCTTCTGTTTTATTTATCCATCATAAAGATCACAGAAATATTGGGTAAACTGAAAAAGAAAAGAATCCGTGAAATTACTATTCAATCTGAATAAGTAAATTAATTAAGGATAAAGAGGTCAGCTTAATACTGACCCCTGTTAAAATCCTTTAGTTACATCTGGGTGGCACTATATGTGTTTAAAGACACAATATATGGTCTCCCTCATGTTCCCTTCACTTCGATGGACCTCCTTTTGTAGTTTGCGCTGACATGTACTTTCTCTCTTATGTCAGGGCAGAGATTTTTGCTGAAGATGTATCTAAACCCTATCTCTTCCTCCATTTCTGGTTTGCATCTGTCACCGAAATAGGCACAGAATATTCAGTCATAATATGACCTTGGGTGCTCATTTCTACCTTGCTTGATGTCAGCCGCAGCTGGGATGCCATCGGGCCCCGTGCAAGGAGTATACTCCTTTATCAGTGTAGCACATAAAAGACTGTAGTCTTTCGTAACGGCGTCTCGTTGACGCTTCATGAAAGCATGCACTGTCCTGTCCGAGGTTAACCTTACCAGACAGACTTTATCATCAACTGTAGCTTCTGGGAAGCGTTGAAGCTGGAAATCAAGGTCATCGAGATAGATCTTGGTTTCATGTGAGCCCAACGGGCCTCGAGCGAAGGTTTGAATGCTTTTAGCTATATTCCGTAGTTCAGCCATTGAGAGAGGAGTTTGTGGTTTATTATCAGATCCACTCACCGGCGTAGTCGGTGGGTTTGTTGGTTTTAGAGGCCCTAAGGGACGTCGTGGTGGTTTAGGCGATGGAGTTGATGTTTTAGGCAGTGGTGTTGGTGTTCTAGGCAGTGGCGTTGGAGGTCTGGGCGTATCTGGAGACTGACCTTTAATTAATGCCAGACGTTTTTTTCTTTTCTTTGATTAATTTGTATTCAGTTGAGGCCAGCTTCTCCCTGCACTCTTTTAATTCTACCCGGTTTTCTGTACACTCGTGTTGTAATTCATAACACCGACTGTAGAGTTCATCTTTTTCAAGAATGACCGCCTCATGTTGTTCATGAGTCCTGAGATTTTTACGTACTGACTCCTCGTATAACTTTAAAGTATGTTTTTCACTTCCTGTTATTTCCTCACGTGAATCATTTGCCTCCTGTAAACGTTGTTTCAAACTTTCAATCTCAGCCTGTTTTTGTTTGCAAACCTGTTGATCTGCACCATCCATCAGAGACTGTTTCAGTGACTGAACCTCCACCTGCAGCTTTTCAGCTTCAGTTTGAGCTAGTTGTAAATCAACATTGATTACGGACTTATCCGCCTTGCGTGCTCTTTGTTCACGCTTCAGATCATGCTCTAGACCTGAAGTCTCTCTGACTTCCTGGTCCAACCTGGCCTTTAGTAACAGGGCCAGCTTTGCTAAGCGTTCCATACTGACCTTTTTTGCTTCCTTTTTTGAGCCACTGCTTGCCACTGTTTTCAGCTCTGAGTTTTATGTTGATGGATTCATTTCAGGCACCTTTTTACCATAATCTGTGAATATTTTTGTAAGCTGCCCTGAAATCCCATCAATCCAGTCTGGCTTATGTTTTTCAGGCTTTTGGTCCAGACCTTGAGGATCTGGTTCCACTGGCTCTGGTTCTGACTCAGGATCCGATTCTGGATCTGATTCAGGATCCAACTCTGGATCTGATTCTGAATCTGTGACCAGATCCATCAGACTAGGATCCTTATCCTCTTCTTCTTTTTCTGCCATCGTTTTGTTTTTATTATGTTTGAATCAATAAGATGGTATTTATTTTAGTGTATGCAAATAAATGTTTTCTTGGCGGTGAGTTATTTAACTAAAACAACTTTCTGGTTTTATTCTTGTAATCTATAAACAAGTCCTTTATTCATTTAGTACCTTTTATTTATTTTAGGTTTTACCTTCAGTGAAACATGTTGTAAGTAACCACGCTTAATTTTTCTGTCTTTCACTCAAACACCTTTTTAAAGATTACAAATAAATGTTCACACTAAAATGTTAGCAGATCCTGTTTTATCTGGAGAGAAAACCGTACTTTTGTTTGTTATTTTAAACTCTTTTGTATTTAAAATAAGCGAAAATTTTCGTCTGTACAGAACAATTTTAAAGATGGCATTTCACCATAAAAATGCTGACTTTTTATGATGTTTTGAGAAAACTTTTAGTGAAACCTCCGTTCGTCTTGTGAGTGTAAGCTGCCTGTCACTCAAAGTGCAGCACCTGGAAATGACGACAAAAAATAGGCGGATTGACGTAGCACGTCACCAGCTTCCGTACTTGAGCGAGGCGGAGCTTGCTACACAGATACGTGACGTCAACCAATCAATCACAGCGCTTGTAGTTCTATTCCCCAGCATTCATGGTTAATGTAGTTTTCTTACCTTCGACCAATGCAGTGCCGGAAATGACGTCAAAGTGGGCTGGTCGCAACGGCGTGCGTCCCCACTTCAGCGAATCAGCGCTCGCTACGAGAGTGATTGACAGCTCACAGCTCTCGTTTTAACCAATCACAGCTCATAAACAACATGTAAAGACACGTAGCCTCTAACGCTAGCTTGACACCACTCAACACAACTTTATAGACTCATTCACAACTCAAACGTTTCAAATTAACTTTCCAAAATTCTAAAACGTGGCAATCGCATTTAAAACAGGCACAACTTAGCTACGCTCAGTAACCAGCACGTCAACTGTAACACGACACGGACTCTCTCGGAGCCGCGTTCAGGTCGGTTCCTGTCCACTTTAAAGGAGCAGAATTCGGGTTTCACGAACCACTATCCGACACGTTCTAACAGTAATATGCTTTTTTGACCTACTCTAACATGTAAAAATACCAGCACAGCAATCTTGTAAATGTTAATAATAGCTTTTCAGGCACTATGACTCGGCGGTCAACAAAACTTTGTACAGGAGTCTGTGCGTGAACTGGACGGAACCAGAACCCCCCACAGACCACGGGCTGACAAGACCTCACCTAAAAGCTTCCAACAACGTGTTAAAGAGTTGAACAATAACAATCTCTCAGCTTCAAATTATAAAAACATGCAGAATCTGCCTGTCTTGAACACCTCAGCCAAAAATTATCACCTTCAGAGTCCAAAAATTGGAATAATCATGCCAACATAACGTTTCAAGTTCATGATGGATCACAGATTTATCAATAAACTTTCAGAAAACACGTACTTGGGCCACCAGATGAAGTAAACATGAGGGTAACCACCATATTGTGTCTTTAAACACATACGGTGCCACCCAGATGTAAAGGATTTTAGGGGGGTCAGTATTAAGCTGACCTCTTTATCCTTAATTAATTACTTATTCAGATTGAATAGTAATTTCACGGATTCTTTTCTTTTTCAGTTTACCCAATATTTCTGTGATCTTTATGATGGATAAGTAAAACAGAAGCCATAGAGTGACAATGGAAACGTTAACTTAGTTTGGTATGTCAAAGACACTACCATTTATTTAAAATAAATCAACTAAATTAACACCATTACACTTGATTGACATGATTTCACTTTCTTGCAATTTAACACGTCAGCACATTTAAATTGCAACACAACAGACATAAATACAGGTTGTCAATATACTTAGTCTGTGGCTCTTTAGCTTAAATATAGTTACCAGATAGATTGAGAGGGATAAGGAAATAGGAGGAGAGATGGAGAGATGGTTTAAAGGAAATTGTCTTGAGCATGTTACCAGAAGTGACACTTCCCATCAGATTTCTGCTGAAATCCAGGTACGTTTGTAAACGCTGACTCATTACCTTACGACGACCAGTCTGATAAAGAGATGGCACCAGCCTTTCAGATGCAAAGAGTCCTTCAGGCCCAGTACGTCCGAACTGGTTGTTTACTTTCAACGTCTCATGGGTTCCGCTTGGATCATCAGAAAATGTGTCAGCTCCTGGTTGACTTCAAGATAACTTATTCCAGAAAGGAATTTAATTCAAAGTTCTGAGCTTGTACGCTCTGTGGACTAATAACAAGCGTGTTATTAGTCTATAACTGAATGACGTGTCCTTAGCGTGTGACTGACATTCATCCAGCTCTTTGGGACGACCTCATGTCTTGAAGTTCCCAGCAAAAACTTAACGTTTCAGCAAAAGCTTAGAACCTTAGTAGAAGATCTGAGATGAGAGAAACTTGTCTCTTCCCCATTGGTCCGAAAAGAACCAGTCGAGCAGTTCACTTGTTATCACGATTCAAGGTGAAATCAGAGCAGAGTGAAAATGTTTGGGAAAAACAGAGAGTACTGAAGTCATTCTCATGAAAACAACGGATTAACTGTCTTCTTCATTTCTAAACAAAACGGCCGGGTCTCTCTGACCCGAGTCTTCAACTTTCACACAGCAGTGGACACAGTGATGTGCAGAAGTGACACAGTTTCACTTTACAGAATAACACAGCATAAAAACATATGTGAAAATGACAAAATGTTATTCTTTTGATTACATTAGAGTAAAATTAAATAAGCCAATAGTCTCTTTTGGTGACTATGTTCTCAGATTACAACTAATGGAATAATTTGTAGTAAATGTCTTGCTTTACTGAGAGGTCAGTAAAGGTCATCTCTGGAACAGTTCAAAAATACAAAGGTGTATCAGAGCGGGCACGGTCATGCCCACTACAGGTGCTTTTCTTAATAAATTTCAGAGAAAGAGCTGCGCTCCTACTTCCTGGTTCTCTGTCCCCTGCGTTCACGGAGCACCAAGCGCGAAACTATTTTAAATAAAGCTGATTTGACCATTAAAGTACATTTATGAAAAAACGTTAGACTGAGACACACCTTTGCTATAACTTTGAGCTAACAAATAATTGTTTATGTGATTTTCCTGTTAAATTTCAGAGAAACGAGCCGTTCCGCCATCTTTTTTTCTTCTTTTTTTTACAGACAATAAAAGCCTCTCGGCTGTTGCCTGAAGTCAGTCTCTGAAACTGCCGTTTTGCAGTCCAAAAACGCTAAGAAACAGTTGCATGACTCATTGGAAATATGCTTAAAGTTAGAAAACACTCACCTACGCAGAGACCTCTTGAAAAATCTTTTCATTGCACGTCACTCCATCCAGCTCCCTCTGAATATTGTCATCAGCCAGCAAATAAATGGTAAATGGAGCTTATTTATATAGCGCTTTCCAGCCCCCTGTGAGGAGCCCCAAAGCACTTTACAATACCAACCATCCACCCATTCATTCAGACATTCATACACCGGTAGTGGTAGTCTGCCTTGCAAGGCGCCATCCAGACCTACCGGGAGCAATTTGGGGTTAAGTGTCTTGCCCAGGGACACAACGACACATGGTGGGCGGATGCGGGATTTGAACCTCCAACCTTCCGATCGGGGGTCGACTGCCTTTACCACTGTGCCACGGCCGCCCCACAGAAATGCCTGAACTTCCACGTTTGACCACGGTTGTGACATATTACCTTGTAAATACTCAAAAATATGCTCCTCCAACTTGTTGTTGTCTATTATGGCGGGTGAATAAGAAAATGGTGGTTTGGATTTTGGTGGCAGACTGAATCTCTGCCCTCCGACCTATGAATACGCCCCCTGACCAATCAGTGACCAACACTGCACTGAAGAACCAGACCTAGTACCTCAGTCAAGAAGGTCCCAAAAACAGGGCAGGTTCCTTCTCTACAGGCCCTGTGGATACACTACACAACTAGTTATTAACTAGTTATGAAGGAGCCCGAAAGGGCCCGAACAGGCCCTGTGGATAATGGGCATGAGTAAGGAGGCCCAGACTTCCCTCTTCCCAGCCACTTGGAGCAGCTCCTCTGGGGGAATCCCAAGGCGTTCCCAGGCCAGCAGAGAAACATAGTCCCTCCAGTGTGTCCTGGGTAATCCTCTGGGTCTCCTCCCGGTGGGACGTGCCCGGAACACCTCACCAGGGAGCCATCCAGGAGGCATCCTAACCAGATGCCCAAGCCACCTCAACTGGCTCCTCTCGATGTGGAGAAGCAGCGGCTCTACTCTGAGTCCCTCCCGGATGACCGAGCTTCTCACAAGGGAGAGTCCAGACACCTGCGGAGAAAACTCATTTCAGCCGCTTGTATCCGAGATCTCGTTCTTTCGGTCACAACCCAAAGCTCATGACCATAGATGAGGGTGGGAACGTAGATCGATCGGTAAATTGAGAGCTTTGCCTTTTGACTCAGCTCTCTCTTCACCACGACAGACCGATACAGCGCCCGCTTCACTGCGGATGCTGCACCTATCCGCCTATCTATCTCACGCTCCAGTTTTCCCTCATTTGTGAACAAGACCCAGAGATACTTGTATTGTATTGTATTGTATGTAATTTATTCATTTCAAATTTAAAACACAAAGCAACAAATTCAAAAACATGTATAGAAAGCAAAAAAACAAATTTAAAATGAAAGGAAGCAGATGAAGAATAAAATTCTTATAGTATCTGCCCCTTCTTAAAAACAAAATTCTATTTAACATGGTAAATGGTATCCATCCATCCATCCATTTTCTTCCGCTTATCCGGGGTCGGGTCGCGGGGGTAGCAGCCTAAGTAGGGAGGCCCAGACTTCCCTCTCCCCAGCCACTTGGAGCAGCTCCTCTGGGGGAATCCCAAGGCGTTCCCAGGCCAGCCGAGAAACATAGTCCCTCCAGCGTGTCCTGGGTCTTCCTCTGGGTCTCCTCCCGGTGGGACATGCCCGGAACACCTCACCAGGGAGGCGTCCAGGAGGCATCCTAACCAGATGCCCGAGCCACCTCAACTGGCTCCTCTCGATGTGGAGAAGCAGCGGCTCTACTCCGAGTCCCTCCCGGATGACTGAGCTTCTCACCCTATCTCTAAGGGAGAGTCCAGACACCCTGCGGAGAAAACTCATTTCAGCCGCTTGTATCCGAGATCTCGTTCTTTCGGTCATAACCCAGAGCTCATGACCATAGATGAGGGTGGGAACGTAGATCGATCGGTAAATTGAGAGCTTTGCCTTTTGACTCAGCTCTCTCTTCACCACGACAGACCGGTACAGCACCCGCTTCACTGCGGACGCTGCACCTATCCGCCTATCGATAGGTAAATGGTAAATGGAGCTTATTTATATAGCACTTTCCAGCCCCTTGTGAGGAGCCCCAAAGTGCTTTACAATACCAGCCATCCACCCATTCATTCAGACATTCATACACCGGTAGTGGTAGCCTGCCTTGCAAGGCGCCATCCAGACCTACCGGGAGCAACTCGGGGTTAAGTGTCTTGCCCAGGGACACAACGACACATGGTGGGCGGACGCGGGATTCGAACCTCCAACCTTCCGATCGGGGGTCGACTGCCATTACCACTGTGCCACGGTCGCCCACTCAACACTCAAATCAAACAATCATTCATGAACAAAAATTCATAACCCATAACAATTGTCGATGTTTAATAAATTAACAGTTTTGCATTTGTAGATATCTATTTAAGAATTTATATTTAATCAACTTTTTAAATAAAGGTGTTGATTCAATTTTTTTGTCATCATGTCCCAAACTATTCCATATATCTATTCCATGCATTAAAGTAAACCGACCCTTTAAACTGGTTCTAAATTGTGGCTTAACAAAAATGTCTGTTCCTTTAAGATTGTAACAGCTTTCTCTTTTTAAAAAATGCTTTTGAATATTATGAGGTAGTTTGTAGCTTTGAGCTTTATGCATTAGTAAGTAAATATTATATTCTACTAGATCGTAAAACTTCAATAGTTTCATTTTATAGAATAGATTGTTTGTTGGATGATAATAATGCATTCTTGTTATAATTCTTATAGCTCTTTTTTGAAGGATGAAAATAGGCTTTGTTAAGGTTTTGCACGTTGTTCCCCAGACATCAACACAATAAATTAAATGTGGTACTATAATTGTGTTGTATAACAAATACAAGGCATTATCATTCAATAAATCCTTTACTTTATATAATACTGCTGTGGATTTGGATAATTTAGTTTTAACAGAATTTACGTGTTGTTTCCATGATAATTTATCGTCAATAATTACACCTAGAAACTTCATTTCACTGACTCTACCTATTTCAACATCGTTAATTTTGAAAGGAAAAACTGTGGTTATCTTTTTTTTGCTAAAAATCATATAATTGGTTTTATCAATATTCAACGATAACTTATTTAAATTAAACCAAGTTTGTATGTTAACAAACTCATTATTCATCAAGTCAATCAAATGTTTCAAATCATCACCAGAACAAAAAAAGGTAGTATCGTCAGCAAAAAGGACGCATCTAAGGATACCTGACACATTCATCAAATCATTAACATATAAAATAAACAATTTCGGTCCCAGCACAGAACCCTGCGGCACGCCACATGAAATACCACAGAGGCCAGATCTTACATTGTTCATATGTACAAACTGTTTTCTGTTATGCAAATAACTATGTATCCAATGTAGAGCTGTTCCTCTAATACCACAGGGCTGCCAACTTTTCAAAAAGCCAAAGAGTGAGAATCTTGTTTGTGTGTGTGTGTGGGGGGGAGCGCGGCGGCGGCAGTGGCAGCGCGGCGGGAGCGCGGCGGCAACGCGGCAACAGGGTTTGATTGTGCTGGTGAGCTTCACCTGCCCTCATCCTGTTGGCTACATCCTACAATAGAAATTGACTGAAAATGACTCCCTACACTCTACTTTATAGATCTGTGTCAGATTGAAAGACTATTTGATGTTTGAATATGTATGGAGGACCAAAACTGACATAATTAGAAATAAAAAGTAAAAAGAAATATATTAATGGACGAATAAATAACTAAAACATATAAAAACCAATAAATAACTTAAAATGCACCAATTTAATAAAAAAGGAAACCTTTCCTGGATCAGCTCTTCTCCTATTGGTCAACAGACAGGATAAAGCAGGATCCACGTGCAGATGTCTGTGCTGCCTCAGTTTAGTTTAAGGTTTAGTTTAAAACAAAAGCACAGGTGTTTTCCTGTTTGTTTTGTTTTAAACTAAACTTTAAGTTCATATATTCATTTAATGGTCTATTTATATATTTCTGCTTTTATTTCTAATAATGTCAGTAAGTCCTCCATAAATGTTAGTATTTACCACCTTTTTGACTGTGTTTTAACTGTTACATTGTATGAAGAGCATTTTATGATGTAGGTTTAGTCAAAAATGACAAGAGAAAAGTTAGAGACATTCTTCATTTTCCAGTGGGTTTAGCAGAAAATGTACATATCAACAGCAAAACAGCAACAAAACATATAAATACAGTGCCTAAATGGTAAGAAGAGTTGTAAACAATTGAATTTTAAGTGTTTTGAACTGTGTGTTCACACAAAAAGCTGGGAACAGCTGGAATTCCTCAAGTGGTCAGATGTATAAGTAATAATTGAGAGGTTATTTCTACTGTGTTCTTGGTGTTAAAAAATACACTGGAAAAAATGCCCCTCTAAAAATAAGAAAAAAAAAATGTAAAATAAGTTTTTTTTTGCTTGAAATAAGCAAAAAAATCTGCCAATGGAACAAGTGAAAATTCACTTGACAAGATTCTTAAAATAAGACATTTTGTTCAAGTCAAACAAGATATGCGGAATCTTGAAACTAGCTACAAAAATCTAGTTTTGAGCAATATTTTACTACAATTGTGAGCTTTTCTTGTCTTATAATAAGATTCTGATGCTCAAAAGTAGTACACTGGAGAAAAGTCTACTCTGAAAACAAGTTTAAAACAACTTAAAATTAGTTTTTTTTTGGATTGAAATAAGCAAAAAGATCTGGTAACAAGTGAAAACAAGATATGCGGAATCTTGAAACTAGCTACAAAAATCTAGTTTTGAGCAATATTTTACTACAATTGTGAGCTTTTCTTGTCTTATAATAAGATTCTGATGCTCAAAAGTAGTACACTGGAGAAAAGTCTACTCTGAAAACAAGTTTAAAACAACTTAAAATTAGATTTTTTTTTGACTGAAATAAGCAAAAAGATCTTCCAACAAGTGAAAATTGTCTTGACACGATTTCTAAAAATAAGACATTTTATCTTTTTACAAGATAAACAATCTTAAACCTAGCTGCAAAAAATCTCATTCTTAGCAATATTTTACTACAATTGAGCGTGTGATGCTTAAAATTAGTATACATCCCTAAAACTTTTACTCATTTTTAGTTCTACAGATGTTTCAAATGTTTCTCCAACCCGTTATCAAATTTAACCAACAAACGTAATAATACATGTCTTGTCAAAACCTTCAAACATTTTCTGTAATGACAAAAAATGAAAGGTATTCTTTAACTTCAACACATTTATTTTATCACAATGGTTTCAGCAGCAATGCAACAACTACTACTCCCAATTACAACTGTAGTTAACACTTGATTATATTTTTAAAAAATAATATAAAACACCTTCAACAAAATAAAAACAATTTTTGCTATGAAAAATGGAGAGTATACTACTGGGCACCATGAAAAATGAGGGAGCCACTACAACTTCAAATGTTTAAACATAAAATGTCTTTGGGAAATGTGATGGGCACATCTCCTACCGTGAGCAGGCAGTTGGACGAACACACAATCAGAATTGGACAGGAGAGGGAGAGTTTTCCTGGGGGCTTTGAGGTCCTGTTTTTCCTGAAACACAAAGACATATTTCTGTTGGCATGATGAATCATATTTTAAGATTGTGGAATATAAGCCAGATAAATAAATAAAATAAAGAGAGAACCTGTAAAACTATCATGTTAAATATGACGCGGTTGAAAATTTGGGTGCACTAACTGTGCTGGTGAACCAAAAAAAAGTTTAGAAACACCAGTGCAATCAGTGCAAGAAGTTAGTGTAGAACCATGGAAAAAAATGTATCAATTAAAAAAATGATTTTGAGTAAGATATTTCCAGCAACCTGCAAAGATTTTGTTTCTTTCCACCTTGAAAACTTTAATATTCAAATACTATGTTAGGTTTATTCTTTAAAAAATAATAGCACCAATTTCTCATTAACATTCAAATAATAATGTATTATTGTAATTAAAAAGATAAATTAATCTACATTTCTGGAAATGTTTGAATTATCAGAATAATCCAGGTGTCAAAATGAAGCTTAAAAAAAACATGAATCTGAAAATTTGCTTATACAGTATAACCAAATTTGACTTAATCCTCTGTTTGATTAGATGGGTTACATACGGTCATGCCATCACATGAAGTTGCATTAAGGGACAAAAGTAGTACCTTACAAAGATGCACAACACCAAAATAAAGTAGGACAAACTCACTCTTAGAACTGGACAGGAGAGAGCTTCTTCCTGGGGGCTTTGGGGGCTTGTTTTTCCTGAAACACATAGACATCTTTCTGTTGGCATGATGAATCATAATCATCATCAATGTTAATATTCAGATTGTGGAGGATAAACAAGACAAAATAAATACAAAACTAAATTCACCAAACTCCTTGTCAGTAGTGCCCGAGTCGGTGCTGGTAGTCTCATCTGTAGACTGGTCCGGAATGATTGTTGAGTCCCTCGAAATGGCTTCATCTGTGTCATTGGGCTCATCAAGACGGCGTCTCTTTGAAGAGCTGCAAAGATGAGCCAATTAATAAATTCCAACAAATGCTGGCTAACATATGTTATTAAGTCTACTAAAGCTATGACATATTGTTTATTATGTTTATTAAATTTGTTCATTTTTTACAATACAAGACAATCCCATTAATGATACGTACACAATGTAAAAAAATGAAAGGTAGCAGAAAGAAGAATAAATCTTATTATATCTGCCCCTTTTTTCAAACAATCAGATTAAACAATAATAATATTTCACCAGCAGTACAAAATGACTAACTCTTTCTAATACTAATACTAATACATAACTAATAATTGATACAATACACATTATGCTAATTCATATATATTTTTTCAACAAATTCCTTTTGATCATTTTCTTAAATGTAAACAGTGACTTGGCATTTTTAACTACATTCTCCAAGCCATTCCATAATCTAATTCCCTGGATTGAGGTAGAACGTCCCTTCAAACTAGTTCTGAATTGTGGTTTTACAAACATCTCTGTCCCCTTAAGATTATAACAACTTTGTCTTTTAACAAAATGCATTTGGATATTTAAAGGTAATTCGTTATTCTGAGCCCTATACATAATTGATAAAATATTATAATCAACCAAATCATGGAACTTCAATAACTTCAGTTGATAAAATAATGTACTTGATGGATGACAGTAATGTTTTCTAGTGATAATTCTTACAGCTCTTTTCTGTAATACAAAAATAGGCTTTGTGATTGTTTTACACGCTTTCCCCCAAACATCAATACAATAGATTAAGTGTGGAACAATGATTGTGTTATACAACAAATACAGAGCTTTATCATTCAATAGGTCTCTGACTTTGTACAGTACTGCAATCGATTTAGCTATTTTTATTCTTACAGAATTTATGTGTTGTTTCCATGTCAGTTTGTCATCAATGATAACACCCAAAAACTTCACCTCACTCACTCTACAAATCTCAACACCCTCAATTTTGAGTGGAACATCAACAGTTTTCTTTTTATTACTGAATATCATGTAATTAGTTTTTTCTAGATTTAATGATAATTTATTGATTTTAAACCAAGTTTGTATTTTGGTAAATTCTGTCTTTATCAATTCCAACCTATATTGTTCTATATCTTCACCTAAACAGAAAAATGTGGCATCATCAGCAAAAAGTATACATTTAAGGAGTCCTGACACATTTAGCAAGTCATTCACATATAAAATACTGTAAATAGCTTTGGTCCAAGCACATATTGAACTAAATATACTACATATACTACTAAAGCTATGACATATTTGACATTATGACATAAATAAATTATCATT
>JBBPBX010053095.1:0-23966 GCA_038048925.1 Garcialebias charrua
CAACACTGACATAAATGCTGACAGCAAACAAATTGCTGATGATCAGCGTCCTGAAAGTCCAGATGCTGACAGCAAACAAATTGCTGAAAATCCACATCCTGAAGGTCATGAGGCAGACAGCCATCATGATGCTGACAGCGACGACGATTACACAGACAGAGTCACACGTACACAGACACGTGTGGAAAAACCTGAACGGTTTCTGTGTCACTTTGTAAGAAGGGGTAAAGCTAAGAGAGCTTACCTCCCACTCACATTGGAAGGGGTCCTAGAGCAAGAAGCGCTCCTGGTTAGCGGCTCAGACGTGTCTATCATGTCTGCCGAACTGTTTGAGGAGCTAAGGACCGCCGCTAACGATGTTGGCAGGCAAATACCCTTTGTGAAAGACACTTATGGTGAGCAACAAGGCCTTGCAAAGACGAGTACAACCCTAATAGCCATGGTTCACATGCAGATTGGCGAGATGTCACTATACCACCCGGTATATGTGTCTGAACTTGACTCACTCCGGGCTCCATTTGTGGTTGGCCAAGATTTTATAGATCGCTTTGATGCGATTATAAATTATGGCAATCAGACAATGTGGGCCACAGTGAGCAGTCCACTGCCAATCGTGGTACCTCCTCAAGGTCAGGACACTGACTGTCTAACAACAGGTACCGCTGAGGTCACATGGGATTCCCCAACCGAGACCGCAGACCCGGTAAGTGAACCTTCAACTACAGGTGAGACAGAGGAGACTCAACAGTTGGACCAGCCTCTGGCCCATCACGAGGGCCTCCTCTGCGAGCTGACACCTTCAGCACTCACTGAACACTACCTACCACCGGTAGAGGAAGGTGTGGAGATCCAAGGGTCCCACACCGATGACGCTGTACTGTCCTGTGGGACAGGTAATTCGGCAAACAGCCAAGCTTTCAGTGAAGTCTTGGTTCAAGGACATCTGAGCCCACAAGGTGACAGTCTACAACACTCTGACAGTCACTTGGACTTCATTGTTACTGATTTTGAGGACCCCTCCTTAAACAAAAGGGGGGTGAACCCACACTTCCTACCACAGGTAGAGGACGGTGTAGAGATCCAAGGATCACACACCGAGGACGTTGTACTGTCCTCTGGGACAGGTAATTCAGTCATCAGCCGAGCTTTCGATGAAACCTTGGTTCAACAGCATTTGAATTTAGAACTACTCGGAAATGACATAGTTCTTACAGACTCAAAGAGCACCTCTTCATTCATGAAGTGGGATGACATACATCACAACGACAGAGACACGCCTGCGACGGCGCCGACAGTTGTGACACACCTGCATTACGCAGAAAGAGGTAAACGTACAGAGATACGTTGGCCGAGACCTATAAGGTTCCTGTACAAGGTTCCCCATAAACTGCGCGAACAGCTTAAACTAAACAATGGCATCCTAACTCGTGCCCATGGACGGACGTCCACACCCGTGCGCGTGGTCCCTCATGACCACAGGGGGGTGATGTTAGGCCATGCCCATGTCAAGGACAAAGATTTCAATAACCCCACAAACGACAAAGATCTCGCAAACTCACAGACTTCATGGGAAAACAAGGTCGTCCAAGCACAGGATAGTAAATAAACTAAACAGTTTAAACTATTCTAGTTGCGAAAAGAAACCGTTCCAACTAGAACTTAGAAACGCTAAGCATAAAACCCACAACAAAAACTAACCTTAACAACCGTTTAAATCTGCAGGATTTAATTGACATCGGTTATAAAGCTAAGAACTGTTTTTCTTGTGTGTGACGTTGGAGTCTGACGACCAGAGTGAGTTTGTTGTAGTGAAACGTTGTTTTTAGTTGCTTGATTGCTACTTTTGTTGTTATTGAAGTTGTTATTGTTTTCTGAACACTCCCAGCCAAAAGAGGTTTTGATTGTTGATAAGTTGAAGACTTAAATGGATTTAACTATGCCAACATGCTGTTCATTTTGTTAAAGATCTCAATCTTTGATGAGTCATAGTAGATTAATACTACTTAAGGTACTATAATCTACACTGATCTCCCAATCATTTAGGTAGAACCGATTCGATCGTTTCTATTCTAGATCTATTCATTTTGATGAGTCTCGCCATAGACTTCAAAATTTTTAGGGATTACCAAATCTTGCGTCGTTCGTCTAAAAGACAACAGACATTTAGACCAAACTAGTTTCATCATTTTTATTTTAGTTTAACCTAAACTAAATAATGAATGGAGGAATAGTTTGAATGAAGAGGCCTTCGTTACAGAAGCCCTCCCCATTTCTATAGGTATAGATCCCTATATCTGATTTTTACAGCATTGATCCACCCCTTAATTGGTAATTTTAGCTGATCTAATCCATGATAGCTTACATACCAGGTGCATATAGGTAAGGCTTAATGTAGAATCCCAATCATAAGCCCACCTAAAACCACATAATTGCATGACACATTGAACCAGGGTGGCACCGACTGGAAGCCATCCAGCCTGCAACCTTCGATGTGGGGACCTGCTGATCCAACGTTGGTCTTCAACCTTCATCCAAGGCCGCCTCCTCTGCTTCAATCGAGGGATCCCCTCTACATGCTGATTAAATTCCATTCTTGCTGATGAAATCAATAACCCCCATCGTTGTGGATTTACCGTTGTGGATTATAAGACTTTGTTTTCCAAGGGATCACAGACTCAGTTTTCCATGGGTTAACAGACTATGTTTTCCAAAGGATTGAAAGCTTACCGCAAAGGGATTACCTACGAACAGTATGGAATTTCCAAAAACATTATGGGAATATATTTTTGAACTTTCTTTTTGATTTTTTTTTTCTCACTTGCTGGATTACATAGAGGTCAGAGACATTCGGTGGTATCCTTTCGTGTTGGAACTCATCTCCAAGGACAGGCGATGACTTCCAAAAAGGGGGACTGTAGTGATACACCTAGCCTCTGATATTTCTGTCTTGACCTTCAAGTACACCTCTCCACATCTCTCTGAAACTCTAAGTGTTACACCTTCTTGAAGCCCTCAAGGAGACAAATTGACACTTATATTTTGGTTAACAATTATTATGAATTAATGGACACTAATTAATCAGATTGAACTTTCTCTTTAATGTGTGTTAATTCAGAATTGATCTACAGTATATTTTTGTCATTTTTAATGATGATCTGTTACTTGCATGACTGTGACCTTCTGCTGGTTTTATTTCTGCAAAAGCAAGCAAGACTCTGTCGCTAAGGCAGAAGTCAGGGTAAGAGCTGTTCTCTTGCAGCTTCTTTTGTGTTGTCTATGAAGTTAGACATAACATTTTCTGTGCTCACCAGCAGGCCACCTGGCTGTTTATGTAAACAGTTTTCCTGCTGTCCGTCAAGAGACTTTCTGCCTATGGGATCATACTTCCATCTTTTATTTTGTTAACCAGCCTGTAGCCGTTGAGGAGGTGGGGAGACCCCACCTCCCCCATATAATGGGCACTTCCTATTTGGGAGTTAGAGTTTCGAGGAGAACGAACTGGCAACCTGCTCTCTCCTCTCTGATAGCTGGAGACGGCCCGGTCATGTGTCAACGACCCACGTCTCAGCTGGGATCATTGTAAAGCCTTACTTTGATCCATTCACTCTCCTTTCTGAAGAATTTGTTTTCTAAAGTTTTATTTTGAAAGTTCAACCAGTGCGATTGGAGTCTGTTCCTGCCGGTGAACGCGTGCTCCCGCTCGTCTGACCCAGTCATACACGCACGAAGTCATCTGGACGCTCACTGGACCACACAGTCCGTTAGTGTCCACAAACTTCTCAGTCCTCACCTCGCAAGACGTCTCGTCACCAGGTAAAGAGGCTTTGCTTGTATGCTGCACGTGTCGGAAGTACAGCTAAGATCCGTATGGGAAAGCTTGCCACCCTGGTTGGTTCAAAGTAAACAACTTTGGTTAACTTAGCTCCAGAACTCCTTCCTCCTATTTCTTATTTTTCATAAGCTATTTAATCTGTCAAGTAAATGTGCCAACAGTTAAGTTCCTAATTGTCTGTTTGTTTTAATTTGAATTCTTGTCAACGTAGTTATTAAATCAGAGCTAATATCGATACAAATGTTTAATGTAATTCTTGTGATAGTTTCAATAAAAGGTCTATTTTTTGGTAGACCAATATAAGTTGAGTTTCCTGTGTGAAATTACATTTCTTGTCTAATCACAGTAAAAACAATTTAGTGTCGGAAAAAGGAAGAACTCGCGCATTTGGTGGCAGTTTGTGCAAGATTAAAGTCTGCTAAACTGCGCATCTCCAATAATGGTGGCTCAGTAAGTGTTTAAATACCTTACAAGCATCATTATTCTATTACACAAGAATATGCATATATGTACATATGCATAAACATATAGATGTATATATGCATAAACATATACATGTATATATATGCATATACATATAATGTACAGATAGACATATACATGTAAATATAACATGTTCAACTGAAGTTGTGTGTGTTTGTGTGTGTGACTGTTTTGTGGTTTTTAAGGACAGTGTTTTGTCAGGACAGTAATGAGCTGTTATCTGATTGATTGTCTGATTGTTTATAGCGTCTGACTGTCCAAACAAACAACTGTCCATAAAAACCATAGTACACTCCTATACACACATAATTGAACATTAAGGTTGATGAAACCACACGTAGCAAGTAATTCTGTTTAGGAACACAAGAACTAAAATGTACCTTGGTATTCGTGTTTAAAGGAAGTTGATCGTGCTTCTGGCTACCTGCGATCTCCTGACTCTGGACGTGTTCACATGACATCTGTAAGAGATCATTTATACTTATATTTAGAGGAAATTCTACATTTTGATGATAGCTGCTGTCACATGTAAACCAATAAACATTACATGATTGTTTGTTTTTGGCCAAAGTATCCATCTCACATAAAGGAAAGATGGATGGACAGAGTATTTACAAAACTCCTCTCATGATAGGTGGACTAAGATGAAATTAAAATTAGCTGAATGAAAGAAAACTATAAATTTAAAAACTGTGACTAATAATATTGAAGTCATACTTAACAACCCCTGCATTATTTATATAATTGATATCTATGTCATATACATACACAAATATACATATATACATGTATATGAGCATATCATAAATGCATATTCATGTACTGTACAGTGTATATACATATATGCATATAAATGTATATATGCATATCAGATAGACATATACATGTAAATATAACATGTTCTACTAAAATTGTGTGTGTTTGTGTGTGTGACTGTTTTGTGGTTTTAATGGACAGTGGTTTGTTAGGAAAGCAATACGCTATAATCAGACAATCAGATAACAGCTCATTGACAAAACACTGTCCTTAGAAACCACAAAACAAGTCACACACACAAACACACAATTTGAGTTGAACATGTTATATTTACATGCCTATTACATGTATATATAAGTGCGTATATACATGTATATGTAAGTGCATATATACATGTATATGTAAGTGCATATATACATGTACTGTATATGCAAATGCATTTAAACATGTAAATGCATATATGTATATATACAAGTGTAGTGATACACCTAGCCTCTGATATTTCTGTCTTGACCTTCAAGTACACCTCTCCACATCTCTCTGAAACTCTAAGTGTTACACCTTCTTGAAGCCCTCAAGGAGACAAATTGACACTTATATTTTGGTTAACAATTATTATGAATTAATGGACACTAATTAATCAGATTGAACTTTCTCTTTAATGTGTGTTAATTCAGAATTGATCTACAGTATATTTTTGTCATTTTTAATGATGATCTGTTACTTGCATGACTGTGACCTTCTGCTGGTTTTATTTCTGCAAAAGCAAGCGAGACTCTGTCGCTAAGGCAGAAGTCAGGGTAAGAGCTGTTCTCTTGCAGCTTCTTTTGTGTTGTCTATGAAGTTAGACATAACATTTTCTGTGCTCACCAGCAGGCCACCTGGCTGTTTATGTAAACAGTTTTCCTGCTGTCCGTCAAGAGACTTTCTGCCTATGGGATCATACTTCCATCTTTTATTTTGTTAACCAGCCTGTAGCCGTTGAGGAGGTGGGGAGACCCCACCTCCCCCATATAATGGGCACTTCCTATTTGGGAGTTAGAGTTTCGAGGAGAACGAACTGGCAACCTGCTCTCTCCTCTCTGATAGCTGGAGACGGCCCGGTCATGTGTCAACGACCCACGTCTCAGCTGGGATCATTGTAAAGCCTTACTTTGATCCATTCACTCTCCTTTCTGAAGAATTTGTTTTCTAAAGTTTTATTTTGAAAGTTCAACCAGTGCGATTGGAGTCTGTTCCTGCCGGTGAACGCGTGCTCCCGCTCGTCTGACCCAGTCATACACGCACGAAGTCATCTGGACGCTCACTGGACCACACAGTCCGTTAGTGTCCACAAACTTCTCAGTCCTCACCTCGCAAGACGTCTCGTCACCAGGTAAAGAGGCTTTGCTTGTATGCTGCACGTGTCGGAAGTACAGCTAAGATCCGTATGGGAAAGCTTGCCACCCTGGTTGGTTCAAAGTAAACAACTTTGGTTAACTTAGCTCCAGAACTCCTTCCTCCTATTTCTTATTTTTCATAAGCTATTTAATCTGTCAAGTAAATGTGCCAACAGTTAAGTTCCTAATTGTCTGTTTGTTTTAATTTGAATTCTTGTCAACGTAGTTATTAAATCAGAGCTAATATCGATACAAATGTTTAATGTAATTCTTGTGATAGTTTCAATAAAAGGTCTATTTTTTGGTAGACCAATATAAGTTGAGTTTCCTGTGTGAAATTACATTTCTTGTCTAATCACAGTAAAAACAATTTAGTATCGGAAAAAGGAAGAACTCGCGCATTTGGTGGCAGTTTGTGCAAGATTAAAGTCTGCTAAACTGCGCATCTCCAATAATGGTGGCTCAGTAAGTGTTTAAATACCTTACAAGCATCATTATTCTATTACACAAGAATATGCATATATGTACATATGCATAAACATATAGATGTATATATGCATAAACATATACATGTATATATATGCATATACATATAATGTACAGATAGACATATACATGTAAATATAACATGTTCAACTGAAGTTGTGTGTGTTTGTGTGTGTGACTGTTTTGTGGTTTTTAAGGACAGTGTTTTGTCAGGACAGTAATGAGCTGTTATCTGATTGATTGTCTGATTGTTTATAGCGTCTGACTGTCCAAACAAACAACTGTCCATAAAAACCATAGTACACTCCTATACACACATAATTGAACATTAAGGTTGATGAAACCACACGTAGCAAGTAATTCTGTTTAGGAACACAAGAACTAAAATGTACCTTGGTATTCGTGTTTAAAGGAAGTTGATCGTGCTTCTGGCTACCTGCGATCTCCTGACTCTGGACGTGTTCACATGACATCTGTAACAGATCAGTTATACTTATATTTAGAGGAAATTCTACATTTTGATGATAGCTGCTGTCACATGTAAACCAATAAACATTACATGATTGTTTGTTTTTGGCCAAAGTATCCATCTCACATAAAGGAAAGATGGATGGACAGAGTATTTACAAAACTCCTCTCATGATAGGTGGACTAAGATGAAATTAAAATTAGCTGAATGAAAGAAAACTATAAATTTAAAAACTGTGACTAATAATATTGAAGTCATACTTAACAACCCCTGCATTATTTATATAATTGATATCTATGTCATATACATACACAAATATACATATATACATGTATATGAGCATATCATAAATGCATATTCATGTACTGTACAGTGTATATACATATATGCATATAAATGTATATATGCATATCAGATAGACATATACATGTAAATATAACATGTTCTACTAAAATTGTGTGTGTTTGTGTGTGTGACTGTTTTGTGGTTTTAATGGACAGTGGTTTGTTAGGAAAGCAATACGCTATAATCAGACAATCAGATAACAGCTCATTGACAAAACACTGTCCTTAGAAACCACAAAACAAGTCACACACACAAACACACAATTTGAGTTGAACATGTTATATTTACATGCCTATTACATGTATATATAAGTGCGTATATACATGTATATGTAAGTGCATATATACATGTATATGTAAGTGCATATATACATGTACTGTATATGCAAATGCATTTAAACATGTAAATGCATATATGTATATATACAAGAATATGCATATATGTACATATGCATAAACATATAGATGTATATATGCATAAACATATACATGTATATATATGCATATACATATAATGTACAGATAGACATATACATGTAAATATAACATGTTCAACTGAAGTTGTGTGTGTTTGTGTGTGTGACTGTTTTGTGGTTTTTAAGGACAGTGTTTTGTCAGGACAGCAATACGCTATACAGTAATCAGACAATCAGATAACAGCTCATTACTGTCCTGACAAAACACTGTCCTTAGAAACCACAAAACAGTCACACACACAAACACACACAATTTGAGTTGAACATGTTATATTTACATGCCTATTACACGTATATGTAAGTGCCTATTTACATGTATGTGTAAGTGCATATATACATGTATATGTAAGTGCATATATACATGTACTGTATATGCAAATGCATTTAAACATGTAAATGCATATATGTATATATACAAGAATATGCATATATGTACATATGCATAAACATATAGATGTATATATGCATAAACATATACATGTATATATATGCATATACATATAATGTACAGATAGACATATACATGTAAATATAACATGTTCAACTGAAGTTGTGTGTGTTTGTGTGTGTGACTGTTTTGTGGTTTTTAAGGACAGTGTTTTGTCAGGACAGTAATGAGCTGTTATCTGATTGATTGTCTGATTGTTTATAGCGTCTGACTGTCCAAACAAACAACTGTCCATAAAAACCATAGTACACTCCTATACACACATAATTGAACATTAAGGTTGATGAAACCACACGTAGCAAGTAATTCTGTTTAGGAACACAAGAACTAAAATGTACCTTGGTATTCGTGTTTAAAGGAAGTTGATCGTGCTTCTGGCTACCTGCGATCTCCTGACTCTGGACGTGTTCACATGACATCTGTAAGAGATCATTTATACTTATATTTAGAGGAAATTCTACATTTTGATGATAGCTGCTGTCACATGTAAACCAATAAACATTACATGATTGTTTGTTTTTGGCCAAAGTATCCATCTCACATAAAGGAAAGATGGATGGACAGAGTATTTACAAAACTCCTCTCATGATAGGTGGACTAAGATGAAATTAAAATTAGCTGAATGAAAGAAAACTATAAATTTAAAAACTGTGACTAATAATATTGAAGTCATACTTAACAACCCCTGCATTATTTATATAATTGATATCTATGTCATATACATACACAAATATACATATATACATGTATATGAGCATATCATAAATGCATATTCATGTACTGTACAGTGTATATACATATATGCATATAAATGTATATATGCATATCAGATAGACATATACATGTAAATATAACATGTTCTACTAAAATTGTGTGTGTTTGTGTGTGTGACTGTTTTGTGGTTTTAATGGACAGTGGTTTGTTAGGAAAGCAATACGCTATAATCAGACAATCAGATAACAGCTCATTGACAAAACACTGTCCTTAGAAACCACAAAACAAGTCACACACACAAACACACAATTTGAGTTGAACATGTTATATTTACATGCCTATTACATGTATATATAAGTGCGTATATACATGTATATGTAAGTGCATATATACATGTATATGTAAGTGCATATATACATGTACTGTATATGCAAATGCATTTAAACATGTAAATGCATATACAGGTAACCCCCGACCTACGACCCCATCGACCTGCGAACCACGGGACTTACGAACATATCATATTTAATAAAAATATGAATTAAAAAAAAAAAAAAAAATTTTTTTTTTTTTTTTTTTTTTTGTGTTTAAATGTTCTTAATTTCATGTGTACATCACTTTGTTGCAGCTCTGGTTGTTTTAAAGGCTTTATAAATAATAATTATGATAAAAAAGATCATTTCTGATCATTTTTGAGCAATTTTTGAGCAATTTTGGGAAACAGGAAGTAGGTCTTCAGTTTACACGGTCACAAATTAATGTAGAACACCGGACGCTATTTAAGGTTCAGTCACTGGGGTCTCCGGTCACAAATTAATGTAGAACACCGGACCGGACGCCATCTTAGGTTAGCTGCCGAGAGCTGGACGAAGACTGGTGACCAGGATGGCTTCATATGGATTAATTACTAGCTGGAAACGTCTCTGTGAACTTTGTGGATGTCTCAGGCAGGAGCGGATTTATCGCCGATCGTGCCAGGCCGCCGTGCGAACACCTCCAGCCGGCCTGGCTACACCTCCGGCCTGGCTAGCTCCAGAGCTAACACTGGAGCTAACACGGGAGCCGGCCTTTTGAACACTGGTGACCAGGATCGCATCATGTGGATTAATTACTAGCTGGAATAGCTCTGTGGACGTCTCAGGCTGGAGCAGCGGCTGGAGCAGCAGAAGCTGCAGATTGATCGCGCCGCCGCTCCAACACTAGCTCATGGCTTGGCTAGCAGAAGCTAGCCAGCTAGCTAACACAGGCCTGGAGCAGCTGCGGTGGCGCGCTGCTCGGCCCGACAACAATCAACGCATGGCAACCTAAGATGTCGGCTTTGACCATCTCAAAGTAAGAAAATATATTTTTATTTATTCTGTAAATGTGAATAGCAATGTTTAACATTACAGTACACTACTTTACATGCTTAAATGTGTGCGCGCGCTCCGTTAGCATGATAAATAAAGGTTGAATGAATGAATGAATGAATAATTTTTTTTTTTAAATATAATTTTCACCCCCTACCTACGAACGGATCGAGCTGCGAACCGTTCTCAGGTCCCGATCTCGTTCGTAACACGGGGGTTCCCTGTATGTATATATACAAGAATATGCATATATGTACATATGCATAAACATATAGATGTATATATGCATAAACATATACATGTATATATATGCATATACATATAATGTACAGATAGACATATACATGTAAATATAACATGTTCAACTGAAGTTGTGTGTGTTTGTGTGTGTGACCGTTTTGTGGTTTTTAAGGACAGTGTTTTGTCAGGACAGCAATACGCTATACAGTAATCAGACAATCAGATAACAGCTCATTACTGTCCTGACAAAACACTGTCCTTAGAAACCACAAAACAGTCACACACACAAACACACACAACTTGAGTTGAACATGTTATATTTACATGCCTATTACATGTATATATAAGTGCATATATACATGTATATGTAAGTGCATATATACATGTATATGTAAGTGCATATATACATGTACTGTATATGCAAATGCATTTAAACATGTAAATGCATATATGTATATATACAAGAATATGCATATATGTACATATGCATAAACATATAGATGTATATATGCATAAACATATACATGTATATATATGCATATACATATAATGTACAGATAGACATATACATGTAAATATAACATGTTCAACTGAAGTTGTGTGTGTTTGTGTGTGTGACCGTTTTGTGGTTTTTAAGGACAGTGTTTTGTCAGGACAGCAATACGCTATACAGTAATCAGACAATCAGATAACAGCTCATTACTGTCCTGACAAAACACTGTCCTTAGAAACCACAAAACAGTCACACACACAAACACACACAACTTGAGTTGAACATGTTATATTTACATGCCTATTACATGTATATATAAGTGCATATATACATGTATATGTAAGTGCATATATACATGTATATGTAAGTGCATATATACATGTACTGTATATGCAAATGCATTTAAACATGTAAATGCATATATGTATATATACAAGAATATGCATATATGTACATATGCATAAACATATAGATGTATATATGCATAAACATATACATGTATATATATGCATATACATATAATGTACAGATAGACATATACATGTAAATATAACATGTTCAACTGAAGTTGTGTGTGTTTGTGTGTGTGACTGTTTTGTGGTTTTTAAGGACAGTGTTTTGTCAGGACAGCAATACGCTATACAGTAATCAGACAATCAGATAACAGCTCATTACTGTCCTGACAAAACACTGTCCTTAGAAACCACAAAACAGTCACACACACAAACACACACAATTTGAGTTGAACATGTTATATTTACATGCCTATTACACGTATATGTAAGTGCCTATTTACATGTATGTGTAAGTGCATATATACATGTATATGTAAGTGCATATATACATGTACTGTATATGCAAATGCATTTAAACATGTAAATGCATATATGTATATATACAAGAATATGCATATATGTACATATGCATAAACATATAGATGTATATATGCATAAACATATACATGTATATATATGCATATACATATAATGTACAGATAGACATATACATGTAAATATAACATGTTCAACTGAAGTTGTGTGTGTTTGTGTGTGTGACCGTTTTGTGGTTTTTAAGGACAGTGTTTTGTCAGGACAGCAATACGCTATACAGTAATCAGACAATCAGATAACAGCTCATTACTGTCCTGACAAAACACTGTCCTTAGAAACCACAAAACAGTCACACACACAAACACACACAACTTGAGTTGAACATGTTATATTTACATGCCTATTACATGTATATATAAGTGCATATATACATGTATATGTAAGTGCATATATACATGTATATGTAAGTGCATATATACATGTACTGTATATGCAAATGCATTTAAACATGTAAATGCATATATGTATATATACAAGAATATGCATATATGTACATATGCATAAACATATAGATGTATATATGCATAAACATATACATGTATATATATGCATATACATATAATGTACAGATAGACATATACATGTAAATATAACATGTTCAACTGAAGTTGTGTGTGTTTGTGTGTGTGACTGTTTTGTGGTTTTTAAGGACAGTGTTTTGTCAGGACAGCAATACGCTATACAGTAATCAGACAATCAGATAACAGCTCATTACTGTCCTGACAAAACACTGTCCTTAGAAACCACAAAACAGTCACACACACAAACACACACAATTTGAGTTGAACATGTTATATTTACATGCCTATTACACGTATATGTAAGTGCCTATTTACATGTATGTGTAAGTGCATATATACATGTATATGTAAGTGCATATATACATGTACTGTATATGCAAATGCATTTAAACATGTAAATGCATATATGTATATATACAAGAATATGCATATATGTACATATGCATAAACATATAGATGTATATATATGCATATACATATAATGTACAGATAGACATATACATGTAAATATAACATGTTCAACTGAAGTTGTGTGTGTTTGTGTGTGTGACCGTTTTGTGGTTTTTAAGGACAGTGTTTTGTCAGGACAGCAATACGCTATACAGTAATCAGACAATCAGATAACAGCTCATTACTGTCCTGACAAAACACTGTCCTTAGAAACCACAAAACAGTCACACACACAAACACACACAACTTGAGTTGAACATGTTATATTTACATGCCTATTACATGTATATATAAGTGCATATATACATGTATATGTAAGTGCATATATACATGTATATGTAAGTGCATATATACATGTACTGTATATGCAAATGCATTTAAACATGTAAATGCATATATGTATATATACAAGAATATGCATATATGTACATATGCATAAACATATAGATGTATATATGCATAAACATATACATGTATATATATGCATATACATATAATGTACAGATAGACATATACATGTAAATATAACATGTTCAACTGAAGTTGTGTGTGTTTGTGTGTGTGACTGTTTTGTGGTTTTTAAGGACAGTGTTTTGTCAGGACAGCAATACGCTATACAGTAATCAGACAATCAGATAACAGCTCATTACTGTCCTGACAAAACACTGTCCTTAGAAACCACAAAACAGTCACACACACAAACACACACAATTTTAGTTGAACATGTTATATTTACATGCCTATTACACGTATATGTAAGTGCCTATTTACATGTATATGTAAGTTCCTATATACATGTAAATGCAAATGCATATATACATGAATATGTAAGTGCATATATACATGTAAATGCAAATGCATATAAAAATGTAAATACATACAGTATATGTATATATACATGAATATGCATATATGTACATATGCATAAACATATAGATGTATATATGCATAAACATATACATGTATATATATATATATATATATATATATATATATATATATATATATATATATATATATATATGTATATACATATGCTGTACAGATAGACATATACATGTAAATATAACATGTTCAACTGAAATTGTGTGTGTGTTTGTGTGTGTGACTGTTTTGTGGTTTTTAAGGACAGTTTTTTGTCAGGACAGTAACGAGCTGTAATCTGATTTATTGTCTGATTGTTTATAGCGTATGACTGTCCTAACAAACCACTGTCCATAAAAACCACAATACACTCCCATACATACACAATTGAACATTAAGGTTGATGAAACCACACGTAGCAAGTAATTCTGTTTAGGAACACAAGAACTAAAATGTACCTTGGTATTCGTGTTTAAAGGAAGTTGATCCGGCTTCTGGCTACCTGCGATCTCCTGACTCTGGACGTGTTCACATGTCATCTGTAACAGATCATTTATACTTATCTTTAGAAGAAATTCTACATTTTGATGATAGCTGCTGTCCTATGCAAATAAGAAACATTACACAATTGTTTGGTTCATCATATTTATGGCTATTCTGTAAATAGTAAAAATAGAAAAATGACATTCTTTAAAGGAGTACTTTTTCAGTGTCAACTATCCTTCCTCGATGCACTTGCACATACCTTTATTTTGCTCTTACAGAATGTTTTGTTAGCAACTGAAACCTCTGTTGGAGTTGGTGCCTCAAAATCTTGCCCATCAGAAGACATTCCATGTAATGTCTGTTGAGATTTTGATCACATAGTAGGAAAGAATTAAAAATATATTGTGGTGAAACATATGTTGTAAACCTGTATGATTAAAAAACTATTTTTAATCATGATTACATTCAAAAAGTAAAATTTAAATCACCTTGCATCTCCATGGCCATTCTGAGTCGCCGTAATTATAGGTGATCTCATCTCCTTCATTGATGGGTTTAGTTGCAAACAAACATAGATGGGGCTTTTTGTTTACAACTGTGTACCTCATCTTTGCATTTGGGTTTATATGGTCATCATTTACAAGCCTTCCAAGTGACCCGTCCTCGTTTGCTGCATCAACACTACAAATGCATAATGCATATTTAAAAAAAAAATCTTGCCAGCACTATAAATTACCTTACAATTAATAGCCTTTTATAAGTCATGTCAGACACAATGATAGGTTATTCTTACATACTCATACATACTCACCACAATATTTTTCCATCGAAGTAGAATTCAAACAAAAACACTTTCTGTGATTCATCATAAACTTGTTGCCTCCTCTCACATTCCTCCTTGGTGATCAATTCACCTCGATATTCCAAAAGAAAGTCATCTTTTGCAAAGGATTTTTTAGCAAAGATTCCACGACCTAGTTATACAAAAATAAATTATAGGAACAATTGTATTTTTTGTTAACACTAATAAAGCTCCACATACTGTACCTTTAAGTTCACTGATAAATTTGATGACAAGGCCCTCTTTGTCCTTTTGATTTTTGACATGATTGTTTGCATCTTCCTTTGGGCTCTGTCTTTTTTGCCTTTGCATGTTTCACTGTCATAAAAAAATGCAATTTATGAAAAGAATGTCAGAATTACTGCCTTCATTTTCAGGGCAAACAATGCTGAAATTTAGGTTACAGATAAGCCAATGTAGACTGGGAAACTGGGGAGTCAAGTCTCCCCACCATCACAGACATCTACACCTCCAGATGCAGGAAGAGAGCCACCTGCATCATGAAGGACCCCACTCACACAGCACACACAGTCTTTGCCCCACTCCCCTCAGGACGGAGGTTAAGGAGCATGGAATGTAGAACCACTAGACAGAGGAACAGCTTCTACCCTAAGGCTGTTAGACTCATGAATAAATAAATAAGAATAATTACTGCAAAATATCACATCATGCTGATGCTGATCTGTTTTCTTGTTGCAATGTTCATTTGTGACCATCTGTTCATACAGACTCATGTTCCTGCTACTGTTTGTAATGATGTTTTTTTTATTACATTAGTGATTAGTGTATTTCTAGTTGATGTTTTTTTTTTAGTTATATATCCTAGATGTCATTACTGTTTTTCTCTTACATTTTGTTGTTGGATGTAACTGGGACCATGTGTACATAATCTCATTTCATCACATGTACCACATGCAGTGCAAACGACAATAATGTTGTGATTGCTACAGAATGTGGTCTGGCCTTTTCATGTAGAAAAATTCAGGGTCTTCCCTGAAAGAGATTACGTCATGGGATGGATAGATGTTTGATGGATGGATGGTTGATAGATGGATGTTTGATGGATGGATGGATGGATGGATAAAGCATGGACCTCAGTCAGTAAAGATTCCATCTGTCTGGGTTCAGGAAGGCAGGATGTTTGATGGATGGATGGATAGATGGATGGATAAAGCGTGAACCTCAGTCAAAGAATACATCTGTCTGGGTTCAGCAAGGCAGGATGTTTGATGGATGGATGGATGTTTGATGGATGGATGGATGGATGTTTGATGGATGGATGGGTGGATGGATGGATAAAGTGTGGACCTCAGTCAGTAAAGAATCCATATGTCTGTTTTCAGGAAGGCAAGATGTTTGATGGATGGATGGATGATGTTTGATGGATGGATGCATGGATGGATGGATGGATGGATGGATGTTTGATGGATGTTTGATGGATGGATGGATGGATAAAGCGTGGACCTCAGTCAGTAAAGAATCCATCCGTGTGGGTTCAGCAAGGCTGGATGTTTGATGGATGGATGGATGTTTGATGGATGGATGGATGTTTGATGGATGGATGGATACATGGATGGATGAAGCATGGACCTCAGTCAGTAAATAATCCATCTGTTTGGGTTCAGGAAGGCAGGATGTTTGATGGATGGATGGATCGATGATGTTTGATGGATGGATGTGTGGATGTTTGATGGATGGATGGATGCATGGATGGATGGATAAAGCGTGGACCTCAGTCAAAGAATCCATCTGTCTGGGTTCAGCAAGGCAGGATGTTTGATGGATGGATGGATGTTTGATAGATGGATGTGTTTGATGGATGGATGTTTGATGGATGGATGGATGGATGGATAAAGCATGGACCTCAGTCAGTAAAGAATCCATCTGTCTGGGTTCAGGAAGGCAGGATGTTTGATGGATGGATGGATAGATGGATGGATGTTTGATGGATGGATGATGGATAGATGGATGGATGTTTGATGGATGGATGGATAAAGTGTGAACCTCAGTAAGTAAAGAATCCATCTGTCTGGGTTCAGGAAGGTAGGATGTTTGATGGATAGATGGATGGATGTTTGATGGATGGATGATGGATGGATGTTTGATGGATGGATGTATGTTTGATGGATGGATGGATGGATCGATGATGTTTGATGGATGGATGTGTGGATGTTTGATGGATAGATGGATGCATGGATGGATGGATAAAGCGTGGACCTCAGTCAAAGAATCCATCTGTCTGGGTTCAGCAAGGTAGGATGTTTGATGGATGGATGGATGTTTGATAGATGGATGGATGGATGGATGGATGTTTGATGGATGGATGTTTGATGGATGGATGGATAAAGCATGGACCTCAGTCAGTAAAGAATCCATCTGTCTGGGTTCAGGAAGGCAGGATGTTTGATGGATGGATGGATGGATGTTTGATGGATGGATGATGGATGGATGTTTTATGGATGGATGGATAAAGTGTGGACCTCAGTCAGTAAAGAATCCATGTCTGGGTTCAGGAAAGCAGGATGTTTGATGGATGGATGGATGTTTGATGGATGGATAAAGTGTGGACCTCAGTCAGTAAAGGGGAAGGACCCCACTAACCCAGCACACACACTCTTTGCCCCTCTCCCCTCAGGACAGATGTTAAGGAGCATCAAATGTAGAACCACTAGACAGAGGAACAGCTTCTACCCTGAGGCTGTTAGACTCATGAATAATTAAATAATAAGAATAATCACTGCAAAATATCACATCATGCTGATGCCGATCTGTTTTCTTGTTGCTGTGTGTTCATTTGTGACCATCTGTTCATACAGACTCATGTTCCTGCTGCTGTTTGTAACGATGTTTTTCTATTACATTAGTGATTAGTGTATTTCTAGTTGATGTTTTTTTTAGTTATATCCTAGATGTCATTACTGTTTTTCTCTTACATTTTGTTGTTGGATGTAACTGGGACCATCCATCCATCCATCCATTTTCTTCCGCTTATCCGGGGTCGGGTCGCGGGGGTAGCAGCCTAAGTAGGGAGGCCCAGACTTCCCTCTCCCCAGCCACTTGGAGCAGCTCCTCTGGGGGAATCCCAAGGCGTTCCCAGGCCAGCCGAGAAACATAGTCCCTCCAGCGTATCCTGGGTCTTCCTCTGGGTCTCCTCCCGGTGGGACATGCCCGGAACACCTCACCAGGGAGGCGTCCAGGAGGCATCCTAACCAGATGCCCGAGCCACCTCAACTGGCTCCTCTCGATGTGGAGAAGCAGCGGCTCTACTCCGAGTCCCTCCCGGATGACTGAGCTTCTCACCCTATCTCTAAGGGAGAGTCCAGCCACCCTGCGGAGAAAACTCATTTCAGCCGCTTGTATCCGAGATCTTGTTCTTTCGGTCATAACCCAAAGCTCATGACCATAGATGAGGGTGGGAACGTAGATCGATCGGTAAATTGAGAGCTTTGCCTTTTGACTCAGCTCTCTCTTCACCACGACAGACCGGTACAGCGCCCGCTTCACTGCGGACGCTGCACCTATCCGCCTATCGATCTCACGCTCCAGTTTTCCCTCATTCGTGAACAAGATCCCGAGATACTTAAACTCCTCCACTTGGGTAAGGACCTCCTCCCCGACCCGGAGAGGGCACGCTACCCTTTTCCGGCTCAAGACCATGGCCTCGGATTTGGAGGAACTGATCCTCATCCCGGCCGCATCACATTCAGCTGCAAACCGCTCCAGCGAAAGCTGTAGATCACGAGCTGATGAAGCCAATAGGACCACATCATCTGCAAAAAACAGAGAAGCGATTCTAAGGCCACCAAAACGGATCCTCTCAACACCTTGGCTGCGCCTAGAAATTCTGTCCATAAAAGTTATAAACAGAATCGGTGACAAAGGGCAACCTTGGCGGAGTCCAACTCTCACCGGAAACGAGCCTGACTTACTGCCAGCGATGCGGACCAAGCTCTGACACCGGTCGTACAGGGACCTAACAGCCCATATCAAAGGGCCTGGTACCCCATACTCCCGGAGTACCCGCCACAGAACCCCCCGAGGGACGCGGTCGAATGCCTTTTCCAAGTCTACAAAGCACATGTAAACTGGTTGGGCAAACTCCCACGCACCCTCCAGGACCCTGTTGAGGGTGTAGAGCTGGTCTAGTGTTCCACGACCAGGACGAAAACCACACTGCTCCTCCTGAATCCGAGGTTCGACTATCCGACGGACCCTCCTCTCCAGAACCCCTGAATAGACCTTACCAGGGAGGCTTAAGAGTGTGATCCCTCTATAGTTGGAACACACCCTACGGTCCCCCTTTTTGAATAGGGGAACCACCACCCCAGTCTGCCAATCCAAGGGAACTGCCCCCGATGTCCACGCGATATTGCAGAGTCGCGTAAGCCAACACAACCCCACAACATCCAGAGCCCTAAGGAACTCAGGACGAATCTCATCCACCCCCGGAGCCTTGCCACCGCGGAGCTTTTTAACCACCTTGGCGACCTCAGCACCAGAGATTGGAGAGCCCGACCCAAAGTCCCCAGGCTCCGCTTCCTCAGTGGAAGACGTGCCAGTAGGATTGAGGAGGTCTTCGAAGTATTCCGCCCACCGACTCACAACATCCCGAGTTGAGGTCAACAGCACGCCATCCCCACCATAAATGGTGTTGGTCGCGTACCGCTTTCCCCCCCTGAGACGCCGGATGGTGGACCAGAATCGCCTCGAAGCCGTACGGAAGTCATTCTCCATGGCCTCTCCGAACTCCTCCCACGCCCGAGTTTTTGCCTCAGCAACCACCCGAGCCGCATGCCGCTTGGACTGCCGGTACCTATCTGCTGCTTCCGGGGTCCCACAGGCCAAAAAGGCCCAATAGGACTCCTTCTTCAGCTTGACAGCATCCCTCACCGCCGGTGTCCACCACCGGGTTCGAGGGTTGCCACCACGACAGGCACCAACAACCTTGCGGCCACAACTCCGATAAGCTGCCTCGACAATAGAGGCGCGAAACATGGCCCACTCGGGCTCAATGTCCCCCGCCTCCCTCGGAACGTGTTCAAAGCTCTCCCGGAGGTGGGAGTTAAAGCTCCGTCTTACGGGAGACTCTGCCAGACGTTCCCAGCAGACCCTCACAATACGTTTGGGTCTGCCAGGTCTGACCGGCATCCTCCCCCACCATCGGAGCCAACTCACCACCAGGTAGTGGTCAGTTGACAGCTCCGCCCCTCTCTTCACCCGAGTGTCCAGGACATGCGGCCGCAGATCAGATGAGACGACAACAAAGTCGATCATTGAACTACGACCTAGGGTGTCCTGGTGCCAAGAGCACATATGGACACCCTTATGCCTGAACATGGTGTTCGTTATGGACAATCCATGACGAGCACAGAAGTCCAACAACAGAACACCACTCGGGTTCAGATCAGGGGGGCCGTTCCTCCCAACCACACCCCTCCAGGTCTCACTGTCATTGCCCACGTGAGCGTTGAAGTCCCCCAGCAGAACAAGGGAGTCCCCAGGAGGCGCACCCTCCAATACCCCCTCCAAGGACTCCAAAAAGGGTGGGTAATCTGCGCTGCCGTTTGGCGCATAGGCACAAACAACAGTCAGAGCCCGTCCCCCCACACGTAGGCGAAGGGAGGCTACCCTCTCGTTCACCGGGGTGAACCCCAACGTACAGGCACCAAGATGGGGGGCAACAAGTATGCCCACTCCTGCTCGGCGCCTCTCACCAGGGGCAACTCCAGAGTGGAAGAGTGTCCAACCCCTCTCAAGGAAACTGGTTCCAGAGCCAGAGCCATGCGTTGAGGTGAGTCCGACTATTTCTAGCCGGAACCTCTCAACCTCACACACTAGCTCAGGCTCCTTCCCCACCAGAGAGGTGACATTCCATGTCCCAATGGCCAGCTTCTGTAGCCGAGGATCAGACCGCCAGGGTCCCCGCCCTCGGCCACCACCCATTCCACAATGCACCCGACCCCTTTGGCCCCTCCCACAGGTGGTGAGCCCATGGGAAGGGGGACCCACGTCTCCTCTTCGGGCTGTGCCCGGCCGAGCTCCATGGGTGAAAGCCCGGCCACCAGGCGCTCGCCAACGTGCCCCTCCTCCGGGCCTGGCTCCAGAGTGGGGCCCCGGTGACCCGCGTCCGGGCGAGGGAACATTGTTTCCATTTATATTACTCATCATAAGGGGTCTTGTGGGCTGCGCTTTGTCTCGTCCCTCACCTAGGACCTGTCTGCCTTGGGTGACCCTACTAGGGGCATAAAGCCCCTGACAGCATAGCTCCTAGGATCATTGGGACACTCAAACCCCTCCACCACGGTAAGGTGGCAGCCCAGGAAGGGGTAACTGGGACCATGTGTACATAATCTCGTTTCATCACATGTACCACATGCAGTGCAAATCAGAGTCAGAGAGTCTTTATTGTCATTTGCACCGCATGTAGTACATGCGATGAAAACGAGATTATGTACACAGGGTCCCAGTTACATCCAACAACAATGCAAGAGAAAAACAGTAATAACATCTAGGATTAACTAAGAGAAACATCAGCTAGTAATACACTAAGCCCTAATGTAGTAGAAAAACATCATTAAAACAGCAGCACGAACATGAGTCATTATGAGCAGATGGTCACAGATGAACACAGCAACAAGAAACAGATCAGCATCAGCATGATGTGATATTTTGCAGTGTTTATTCTTATTATTTATTTATTCATGAGTCTGACAGCCTCAGGGTAGAAGCTGTTCCTCAGTCTAGTGGTTCTACATTTGATGCTCCTCAACCTCCGTCCTGAGGGGAGTGGTGCGAAGAGTGAATGTGCTGGGTGAGTGGGGTCTTTCATGATGCAGGTGGCTCTTTTTCTGCATCTGGAGGTGTAAATGTCTGTGATGGTGGGGAGACTGACTCCAACAGACTGCTGTGCAGCCTTCACCACTCTCTGTAGAGCTTTCCTCTCTGCAACTGTGCAGCCTCCATGCCACACATTGATGCTGGAGCACAGATAAATGACAAATGATAAATGACAATAATGTTGTGATTGCTGCAGAATGTGGTCTGGCCTTTTCATGTAGAAAAAGTCAAGGTCTTCCCTGAAAGAGATTACGTCATGGGATGGATGGATGTTTGATGGATGGATGGTTGATGTATGGATGTATGGATGGATGAAGCATGGACCTCAGTCAGTAAAGAATCCATCTGTCTGGTTCAGGAAGGCAGGATGTTTGATGGATGGATGGATGGATGTGTGGATGTTTGATGGATGGATAGATGCATGGATGGATGGATAAAGCGTGGACCTCAGTCAGTAAAGAATCCATCTGTCTGTTTTCAGGAAGGCAGGATGTTTGATGGATGGATGGATGGATGATGTTTGATAGATGGATGCATGGATGGATAGATGGATGGATGTTTGATGGATGGATGATGGATGGATGGATGTTTGATGGATGGATGGATAAAGTGTGAACCTCAGTAAGTAAAGAATCCATCTGTCTGGGTTCAGGAAGGTAGGATGTTTGATGGATAGATGGATGGATGTTTGATGGATGGATGATGGATGGATGTTTGATGGATGGATGGATGTATGTTTGATGGATGGATGGATGGATCGATGATGTTTGATGGATGGATGTGTGGATGTTTGATGGATGGATGGATGCATGGATGGATGGATAAAGCGTGGACCTCAGTCAAAGAATCCATCTGTCCGAGTTCACCTACTGAATGTCTCTCTGACTGTCCACCTGCTGAATGTCTCTCTGACTGTTCACCTGCTGAGTGTCTCTCTGACTGTCCACCTGCTGAATGTCTCTCTGACTGTCCACCTGCTGAATGTCTCTCTGACTGTCCACCTGCTGAATGTCTCTCTGACTGTCCACCTGCTGAATGTCTCTCTGACTGTCCACCTGCTGAATGTCTCTCTGACTGTCCACCTGCTGAATGTCTCTCTGACTGTCCACCTGCTGAATGTCTCTCTGACTGTCCACCTGCTGAATGTCTCTCTGACTGTCCACCTGCTGAGTGTCTCTCTGACTGTCCACCTGCTGAATGTCTCTCTGACTGTCCACCTGCTGAATGTCTCTCTGACTGTCCACCTGCTGAATGTCTCTCTGACTGTCCACCTGCTGAATGTCTCTCTGACTGTCCACCTGCTGAATGTCTCTCTGACTGTCCACCTGCTGAATGTCTCTCTGACTGTCCACCTGCTGAGTGTCTCTCTGACTGTCCACCTGCTGAATGTCTCTCTGACTGTCCACCTGCTGAATGTCTCTCTGACTGTCCACCTGCTGAGTGTCTCTCTGACTGTCCACCTGCTGAATGTCTCTCTGACTGTTCACCTGCTGAGTGTCTCTCTGACTGTCCACCTGCTGAATGTCTCTCTGACTGTCCACCTGCTGAATGTCTCTCTGACTGTCCACCTGCTGAGTGTCTCTCTGACTGTCCACCTGCTGAGTGTCT